>CAUYUJ010017893.1:128545-233545 GCA_963575745.1 Prorocentrum cordatum
CCTCATCCCTCTTCCTCCTCATCCTCCTCATCATCCTCATCATCCTCATCCTCCTCATCTTCCTCATCCTCCTCATCCTCCTCCCCTCCCTCCTCCCTCTTATCCCTCCCTCCTCCCTCCCTCCCTCCTCCCTCCTCCTCCCTCTCCCTCCCCTCAATATTTCCCCTGTCAGCGCTTGCACTGCAGGCTGCAGGGGTCAGGGCCTAGGGGCCCTCGCGGATATTGCAACATTTGGCGACAATACAGGGCCGATTTCGGTAGCTGGGTGGGTGGTGGGCGGTGTGGGTGGTGGGTGAATGGTGGGCGGGTGGTGGGTGGATGGTTGTGGTGGTTGCATGGTGGGTGGTGGGTGATGGTGTGGGTGGTGGCAGTGAGGTGGTGGGTTGATGGAGTGGGTGGTGGGTTGGGTGGTGGGTGTTGTGTGGGTTGTGCGCGGTGGTGTGCGTGGGTGGTGGTGGGTGGGTGGTGGGTGGGCGGTGGGTGTGTGGTGGGTGTTCGGTGGTTAGTGGGTGGTGGGTGTTCGGTGGGCGGTGGGTGGGTGGGTGGGTGGGTGGGTGGGTGGTGGGTGGGTGGTGGGTGGGTGGTGGGTGGGTGGTAGGTGGGTGGTGGGTGGGTGGTGGTTGGGTGGTGGGTGGTGGGAGGGTGGTGGGTGGGTGGATGGTGGTGGGTGGTGGGTGGGTCGTGGGTATTGGGTCTTGGGTGGGTGGTGAGTGGGTGGTGGGCGGGTGGTGGGTTGGTGGTTGGTGGTGGGTGGGTGGCTTTACTCTCACCCGCAAGTGCGGGGTGCTACGTAGAGAGAAGAACATTGAATAACTAGGTAACTAGGCGGAGCGGGATCACTGCCGATCGAGGTACCTGCGACAATGCACTGATCACTGATTGGGGTTTTCTCAACCTCCTCATTCCTCCATCCCTCCATCCTCCATCCCTCCACCTCCTCATCCCTCCACCCTTTACCTCCTCCAGGTCCGTTTGGCTCGCGCCGTCCTTTGATGACCCGAACTCCTGTCTGGGCCCTGGACGACATGCACGCAATGCGAACGGCCAGCTTGACGGTGTCAGTCATGTCAGATCTCCCCTTCAAGCGGGCAAACAACTTCACAGAGTGCAACAGAACATCAGGATCTATCCGTTTTTCCAGATTCTGCCGGCGCAGGGGATGTCGAACCGCCGCGGCCCCGGGGGCCCCTTCGCCTCCAGAATGGACAACGATGGCCGAAGATGCGGATGCGGCTCGGCGCTCCGCGGTGCCAGTGGTGCCCGGGCCCAACTCGAATCCGCCGTCATCAACATGCTTACCAAAAGTGATAATGGTCGGGACGTTGCGGTGCAACACACTTGTCACGCAACCGAGATCCACAGTAAAACATCTGGCAACCCGAAGTTGCGCAACCGAGACTGGCTGGCCACGCGACCCAAGATGGGCAATCAACCCAGCAGTCTCGGCTCTGCTCGGGGACCACACCCGATGGCGCCACCTCCCCGATCTTTCGAGAACGAAAGGCTGTGAGAAGGCAATCGCACTACTTACACTCCAACGGACCATAACTCCATCCTTTGCCGAGGACCTCTTGGAGTCCTTGCGGAGGTGATTCATCATATCGAACTCATGGTTGTGAGAGAAGTCGGAACACGTACACGCAATAACGCCAGATAAGACAACAAGACCATGCACTCTGTTCGCGTTATTGTTCCTGGTACCCTGCTGGGCGCAACACGTGTGCAACCAGAAATGCGCCGGGAATCCTCGGCGGACTCGACCAGGAGAGGGAGGGGCGGCCTCCACGGCCAGGCCGAGCCCGTCGTCCATGGCGCGGCGGGTCGGCCAAATTTACGCTTGGTCATAAAATCCACAGACGACGACGACGACGACGACGACGACCTCCTCCTCCTCCTCCTCCTCCTCCCCCCTCCCTCCCTCCTGCTCTCGGACCTCTCCAGAGACGACGACGACGACGACGACGACGACGACGACCTCCTCCTCCTCCTCCTCCTCCTCTCACTGCCCCATTCCTCCTCCTCCCTCTCCTCCGTCCTCCTCCTCCTCCTTTTCCTTTTCCTCCTCCTCCTCCCTCCCTCCCTCCCTCCCTCCCTCCCTCCTCCCTTCATCCCGCTTGGACCTCTTGGACCTCTCCAGACATCTTGGACCTCTCTTGGGCCAGCAATATCTCAAACAAATCCTGATCGAGTCCTGGGGAGCTCCCTACGGGGCCACGAAGGCCACGAAACGTGAAAGGGGGGTGCCACACAGTGTGTGTGTGTGTGTGTGTGTGCGTGTGTGTGTGTGTGTGTGTGTGTGTGTGTGCGTGCGTGCGTGCGTGCGCGCGCGCGCGTGCGTGCATGCGTGCGTGCGTGCGTGCGTGCGTGCGTGTGTGAGTGTGTGTGTGTGTGTGAGTGTGTGTGCGTGCGCGTGTGTGCGTGTATGCGCGCGTGCGCGCATGCGTGTCCGTGCGCGCGCAAGTGCGCCAGTGCGCGTGCGCGCGTGTTTGCGTGAACGTGCTTTGAACACGAGGGAGTGCATGTGTTTTGAAATGCGCTCCCGCGCTCACGAATTCACCCGATGAGCATTTCTAGCTCTTCGTCCGTCATCCGCAATGGGCGGTCAGGCTCCTGCCTGAAAAATGACGGGTAGAACTCGAATGTTTGGCCGTCCGCCATCGTTGGGCCTATGAGCCCATAGCGGGTCCCGAAATCTTGGCCATACATCACATTCGTCCAATCCCAATAATGGGGGTGCGGCCTAAAGGGGGACGGGAAAATAACATGACCAACGCGATGCAACCATCCTACCGTGAGCGAGCCTGGCCATGCTTTCACCTCAGGAGATGTCAGGGGTGCTCGATGTATACTGTAGCCCTCCAGGGCGCGTTGCAAGCCCCGCGCGTCCGACAACAATGATGCGCGTGCACGGCCCCGCCGGGGCCCCCATCATCCACCTCCGAAGCACTCTCGTGCACCACAATCGCCTCCGCCCGTTTCGTCGCGTCGTTTCGTTTCGTCGTCGTCGTCGTCGTCGTCGTCGTCGTAGCCAGGCCGTAGGCCGCCAGGCCCCAGGATCCGCGCGTGCATCATTGTTGTCGGACGCGGGTGGTTTGGGACCCTGAGCCCCAGACCGCACGGAAGCATCTGATCAACAGCGCGTCGACGATCGACGACGCAAAGCCGCAAAGGCTCTGCACACGTTAGGAAGACACCTGAAGCCCTCGGTTTCGAGCCCGACGTGCACCTGGGCCCCCTAATCGAAGTTGCTTTGACGCTTTATTTTTTTTCATTTTATTGCGATTTCGAGCCGAGGTCGATTGGACGGGGGCGGGGGGGTACGGGGGAGTTCAAACTATCGGTTTTAAAGGCCCCTGGGGGCCTGCAGCTGATTCAGCCAATCCATATAAATGTCGTCATCGTCGCTGAACGAATCGTCGCTGAACGAATCGTCGTCCGCGTCCATGAACGAATCGTCGCCGTCGCCGCTCCACGCGTCGCTCCCGTCGCTCCCCATAGCGACGGCGCACGGTGGCGCGGCGCACCGGCGCGCCGGCGACGGACGGGGCTCGGGCGATGAACGGGGGCCACGGGCGGCCCGTGACGGGGCCGAGAGAGCAGCGGCGACAACGGCGGTGGCGGCAGGCGGCACGCGGCACCATTGATAAAGCAGGGTGATCGGACGACGGCAATGTGATGACCACGACGATGATGATGATGATGATGGTTGCGGTAACGGCGACAATGGTGGTGATGGTGGCGATAAGAACCACTACGAAAACCATCACAATGATCGTGATATCATTGCAGATACTACCGATGATGGCGATGATGATGATAAATCAAGAGGGCGAAGTGATGTGGAGGGGAGGATACGGCTAGATAGGGGAGGGAGGAGGACCAGGAGGGGGGAGGAGGAGGAGAACGGGGCGGAGGACGACTTCCACGCGGCGTTCAAAATATCGACCTCCAGAGGGGTGCGCGCCACGAAAGCAGCGCGTTTCCAGCCCGATCGGCCGCCAGGAGGCTTGGCGTTTCCAAAGCTGATTTCTGCAAGGGCCAAGCTGTTACAGGTCACAAGCCGAGACTCACTACCTTCACTCACCGTCCCTCCTCATCGACTCGTTCGTACTTCTTCCATCCACTCACGCACTTACACGCAGCGCGCGCGCTCCCCCATCGCGCCGCACCCCTCCTCCCGCCCTCTCACCCCCCCCCACCCCCCCCTCGCCCCCCCCCCCCCCCCTTCGCGTTCTGCTCCCTGTCCAACCCCTCCTCCGCAGGGCCGCGGGGGGCGCAGGCCGCTGGCCGAGCCTCGCCGCCATCGCCGCCGCGGTCGCCAACCGCGCAGCGAGGAGAGAAGAGGAGGTTGGCGAATTGTTCGGTCCCAGGGCACATCGTCGTCGCCACAGCTGGATTCTCCCCCTTCAAAACCAGCAGAACGCATCCTTTCCCGAAAACAATAAAATTAAAGGGAGGCGGGTGCCGCGCGAGGAGGATGAAGGAGGAGGAGGATGCGGGCCCTCCAAGAGGCCTCCCAGACGGCCCCCAAGAACGCATCCAAGACGGCCCCCAAGAAGCCCAACCCCCCAAAACGGCCTCCAAGGCGGCGTCCAAGACGGCCCCCAAGGACCCCCCCCCCCCCCAAGAAAGCGTCCCAAGACGCCCCCCGAGACGGCCTCCACGACGACCCCCAAGACGACCTCCAAGAAGGCAGCCCTAAAGACCCAAGAAGCCCAAGCCGCCAAATGAGCCGAAGGCCCCTGGAGCAAAAAAAACGAGGGAAGATTAGACCACCCTGAGCCCAAACATTCCCAGGAAGCCAAAGGCACCTCGATTCCCAAAGCCACTCTGAAGCCCCGAAGCCCCCAGATCGCCAGAAGCCCAAAGCTCCAAGGTCCCTCGAGCCGAAAGGCCCATACCTCAAAGAAGCCCGAAGCCGCTCTAGTGACCCCCAGGAAGCCCAAAGGCCCAAGACACCCATGAAGCGAAAGCCCCCTAAGATCGGCTGTGGCGGACAACCTCGTGGGGCGATGCTCAGCGGGGCAGCCCCATGACGGAAGAGTGTCACAATCGGCATGACAAACGCAAAAGTCACCAACGCAAGTCATACGTCGCGACAGCGAAGCCTCAGCGATAACACAGAAGCACACGAGATATGTTAGCACCCGCAGGCCCCGCACCATCCGAACGCATATCAGCGCGCGGATCCATGCGGCGTCTGACGCGGCAGGGCCGCGCTGCTTCGATGATCGGCGGCGGTTTCTGCTTCAGCCCCAGAAGCAACAAGGACGTCGGACCAATTGCACTTCAATCAATTGAATAAGCGAGACAATGCCAATCGCCGTCGTCCTCCTCCTCCTCACCCACCCCTCCGCATTCCCATCATCCTCCTCGCCCTCCTCGTCACCCCAGCGTCGCCGATGCAATCGCCATCCCCTCCTCCCACCCTCTATGTGCCAATCGTTCCTACTCCCGCCCGTCCCCCTCGCCGCTGCCACCGCCGCCACCCTCCCGTCGCCGCCGCCGTCGCCGTCGACGGCCCCGTCGGGGGCGGAGGGCCGAGGGTGGAGTGCGCCCCCACCCCCCCGCGCCCACCCACCCACCACGTGGGCAGACAGGCGCGCGCCAGGCTGGCGAGGCGGCCCCAGGGCACCACGGACCGCGGACCAGGACGCGCGCGGGGCTGCACTTCGACCGCGCCCCCCCGCGCCTCAGAGTTACTTCAGACCATTCTTTCAGCCAGCCATCACGCCAAGGCCTAAAGTTACTGTATCTCTACTTAGAGGCCTGGCGGTGCGCAACCCCCAAACGCACTCTAAAGTCACATGCGGCTGACGGCCTAAACTCGCTTTAAGTGTGCGTAAACCAAGTTTAAGTACACTTACACCAACTGTAAGTACACGTACACTGGTTGTAACATGCGATGCGCGTAAGTGTGAAACCCTAAACATAATCTCAGTGTGCTTAAACATACTTTACGTGTACTTAACCACCCTTTACGCACACTTAAACTGGTTTTAGCATGCACGAGCAAGTGACGTTTATGTTACTATAAAGTAACTTTGCCTGGCGGCGCCAGCGATGCGTAAGTGACCTTTAAGTGACTTTAAAGTAGGTTTGCGCCGCCTCTGAGGCACGACCGAAACTAGCACCCAAGTAACTATGCGCTGTCATGCGCGCGCGCACAGGCGCGCGAGGATACCAACGTGGGGTAACTCACACCTGGCGTGAAGCCAGAGAAAAAGAAATGGATGACACTCCGAGCACGCCAGCCTGCGGCCCGCGCGCGCCGAACACCCGAGCGCACGCTGGGGGATGCGACTGATTTCCCTGGCGCTGCTGTGATGCGTCGGTGGCGTCACACGAGACCAGCCCTAGACCCGACCCTAATCATGCGCCCCTGGGGGCCTCCTCCAAAGCTCCAAGAGATCAGCCTGCTCCTCGCCCTCGCCGTGCTCAGCGCCCCTCTCTGCTGCGAAGAGGGCTGCGGATGCGTCAGACATCCTGACCAGATTCCGAAAATGCTGGCGGCGAGGGACGGGCATGCAGAAATTGTAAACCCTGAGTGGCGCTTTACGCTCGTCTCTGGATGCGGTCGACATTGCGAGGCTCAGCCAAGCAACCAAGAAACCGATGGGCCCCCCCCCCCTTGGAAAACCGTCGGGGCCCGCGCCCTTCGCAAGAGGCGTGCGGCGCATAACGCAGCAACCGTGGTTTGGGTTGCTACAGATAGCTTCAAAATTCCGATATTTGGTATAATACTTGATCACGCCACCTGCCACCCGAACGCTCCCATCAGCAGGAACGGCAACTGCCCTCGGCCCTGCTGGAGGCGCAGGAGGAGGTGGAGGAGGTGGAGGGTCAGGGGGCGCTGGATCGCCGCCGTCGAGCGGCGGCCCGGGCGCGCCCGCCCCGCCCTCCCCGCTGGCAGCTCCGCCAGCACCTCCTTCAGGCCCGATTGGTTGAGCACCGCCAGGTGCTTCAACGAGAAGATCGGCGACCTCCCCTCCCGAGCTTCACAACGTAAATTTGAAGAGTAACGCTCCAGGGGTGGAGCTCATAATGCCGACGGCGACGTTGACCACGAGAGCCCTCCACCGTCGGCTGCTACGACGGCAACCACGACCACCGCCCTCGACCCTCGACTCGACCGCCGACGGCGGCGCCGACGGCGAACGGCCCGAGCCCTCGATCGTCGACATCGGCAACTACGAATGCCATCGCCCCAACATCGCCGACGACGACGGCGACGAAAGCCGTCGACCCTCGATCGCCGACGACGACGTCGACGACGACAAAAACGCATCGAGCCTCGATCGCCGACGGCGTCGACTGGGACAGCCCCCGATCCTTCTAATACAGCCGATGACGTTGACGACGAACGCCTTTCGTTTCCGAGCGACGACGACGATGCCTACGAAGAAAACCGCCAACCCTCTCACGTTCGTCGATGGCGACGTGGGCGACGGGAAACCTTCGAACCGCGATCGACGACGACGACGATGGGGCAACCCCATCTCGTCCCGAAGGGCAAGACTAGTGACTAGCCCAGAGCCCGCAAGCAAGATGGCGGCGCATGGCAATCATGGTCGTAAGTGCTGTCTGTTTCGTCACCCGAAAACCCCAGGACCGTACTTGTGCACCTCTAAAACAGATGTCGATACTACGCATGTGAACGACACGCGCTAACCTAGCAAGCAAAGAAGCTGAATCTGGCGGAGGTCTCCACCCCACGGGCGCTGATCCCCAGTCGGAGAGGGGCTGCAAGAAGGAAGATGGACAAGCAGAGGTGGGAGTGCAGAGGGGAGCTAGATATACAAAGAGGGCAGCACCAACTGGCCGACTCAATCCGAGTCCGAGGAGTACCCGCTGGAAGCCGCAAAGCCTGGGTCGTCGAGATCAATGGAAGACTCGGCATCTTCAAGGGATTCGTGCTCCGAGAAGAGAGGCAACACCACCTCGCGCGGCTCCGCGTTCGGCGAGTCCTGGTCCACGGCTGCGCTCGGCGGGCTGGTGGAAGGCCTCGGCAGCTCCCCTCCGAAGCCGAGGGGCGCGGGCAATCCATGCAAAGGCGCGAGGTGCTCGTCGCGGAGCACGTCCTGCAAGGCCATCGTGGCGTAGGACTGGGCGACGGGCCTGGCGTCTGGCAGAGGAATGGCCTTCGTGTACTTATTCGGCTGTGAGTCAGGCACACGTGCAGATCTGCGACGCGGACGATCGGCCGACATGTCGGACTCCCAGCTCACGTGCCCCCCGAAGGTCAGCGTGGCGTCAGAGTCGTAGCGCGTGGTGTCGTCCTCCGAATGGTTGGGGTCCGCGTCCACAAAGCTATGCGGCGCCGAGGCAGACCTGGTCTGCGCGGAGCCGCGCGCCGCAGTGCCATCGATGCCGAGAGCCTGCTCAACTCTGCGAAGGCGCTCTTCCAAATCAAGAATGCGTTCCTCGGCCTGCCCGATCTTGTAGAATGCCTCCCGCCGTCTGCCCCCCCGCCCCCAATCCCAAATCCCGACATGCCCCGCTCCCCCTTTCGTTCCGAAGGGGGGGGGGAGGGGCGGGGCGCGTCGGGTTCGGGGAAAGGGGGCTGGAGCAGAGGATGGCAGGCAGAGAAAAATAATGAGATGGCAGGAAGCAGAAGGTCGGAGGGGCAGAGGCGAGCGGGCAGGCGAGCAGGGGCAGACGGAGAGAAGGAAGGAGCGAAGGGCAAGGTACCCTTGTCACCCCCTGTCTCACCAAAGAAACTCTCTCCCCGTCATCGGCCGCGAGCAGCCGCTGGCGAGAAGAAGGGCGGACCCCCTCGAGATCAGCGCTGTCGTCGCGGCCGCGCACAAGTGGGCGATGGCTGCTGGGCGATGGGCTGGCGCCCACCTGCCTCTGCGCCGACATCGCAAAGCGGAGGGCTGGCCGCGAAGCGGGCGGGTCGCTAGATGAGGAGGTGGGGCCTGGTGCACAGAGCCTAGAGTCTAGAGCCGAATCCACAACAGACGACAACCACTTGCTGCATCGCCCATTTCTGAGCCGCCCTCCATCTGTGGTCGCCCCCTGCCTCCCCTGCCCCCCCCCCCCAAAAAAAAAAAAAAAGCGGCATGCCGAGCAGCGCGCGCACCCCCCCCCCCCCCCCCCCCCCCCCCCCCCCCCCCCCCCAAGACCCAAGACGGCCGCGGGAACGACCCACGCGACGCCGCTTCCAGCGGAGGGTGGGCCACATCGGGCGCATCTCGGGACCTATCGCGAGCCCTGCGGCGAAGCCGCTCTCGGTGTTCCCTAACATCCCAAGACGGCCTGACCGAGCACGAACCGATTTTTCGCGCGTGGGGCCCAAGAAGTAAAACGTAGAAAACCCTCCAAATCAACATCGAATGTTCGTGGTGCAATCAATCATTTGGCACAATGCATTTGATGCGCTCTAGGTCGCGCCGCCCACGTGGAGAACCGACGCAACCGCGGCCGCCGCCCGCGACCGCCACCCACCGCCCGCCACCGCCGCCACCAACACCCCCCCAAACCACCTACCGCCGACCTTGGAGCCCAAGAAGTCCACGCGTGGAGTTCTTGGAGGCAACAAGAGAAGGAGGAGGATGAGCCCAAAAAAACCCACATATGGATTGCTTGGGACCCAAGAAGTCCACACGTGGATTTCTTGAGCCCCCAAAACCCACATGTCGACTTCTTGGAGCCCAAGAAGTCCACGCGTGGATTTCTTGGAGCCAACGAGGAGGAGGAGGAGAAGGATGGGCCCAACAAGTCACATGTGGACCTCTTGGAGCCCAAGAAGTCCACATGCCGATTTCTTGGGGCAACGGAGCAGGAGGGGCACAAAAAGCTCACGCGTTTCTTGGAGCCCAAGAAGTCCACATGTGGATTTCCTGAGCCAACAAAAACCACATGTGGACTCCTTGGAGCCCAAGAGGTCCACACGTGGGTTTCTTGGAGTCAAAGAGGAGGAGGAGGGGCCCAACAAGTTATTTTTTGATTTCTTGGGGCCCAAGAGGTCCACGCGTAAAGTTCCTGGAGGCAACGGGGCGGGGGGGAGGGGCCCAACAAGTTCACGTGTGGAATCCTTAGAACCCAAGGAGTCCACCTGTGAATTTCTTGGGCACAAAAATCCCACATGTGGGCCCGCTGGGGCCCAAGACAGGTCCGCGCGCAGCTTTCTTGGGGCCGACGAGGAAGACGGGGTGCCCAACAAGCCCACATGTGGACTACTTGGAACTCGAGAAGTTCACGCGTGCATTTTCTGGAGGCAACAGGAGAGGGAGGATGAGCCGAAAAAGCCCACATGGGCCCAAGAAGTCCACACGTGGATTTCCTGAGCTCACAAAACCCACATGTGGACTTCTTGGAGCCCAAGAAATCCAAATGTGGATTTCTCGGCGTCAACGAAGGGGGGGGGGGGGGGATTGTGGGGGCCAAACAAATCACATGTGGACTTCTTGGAGCCCAAGAAGTCCACATGCGGAGTGGAGGAGGAGGGGCCCAACAAGCTCACATGTGGATTTCTTGGAGCCCAAGAAATCCACATGTGGATTTCCTGAGCCAACAAAAACCACATGTGGACTGCTTGGAGCCCAAGAAGTCCACACGTGGGTTTCTTGGAGTCAACGAGAAGGAGGAGGAGCCCAACACGTCAACACGTGGACTTCTTGGGGCCCAAGAAGTCCACACTTGAAGTTCTTGGAGGCAACAGGGGGAGGAGGGGTGGGGAGGGGCCCAGCGCGATGACATGTGGATCTCTGTAGAGCCCCAGCGTGTCACCGGGATTTTCTCGAGCACAAACAATACGCATGTGGGCTTCTTGGGGCTGACCCAAGGATGTCCACATGGCCGATCTGGGGCCGACGAACGGGGATCGACAGAATCGACAGGGGGGGGAGGGAGGGGGGGGGGGGGGGCAGCAAAATGGGGGGGGCAGAGCAAAAGCAAGGGGGGGCCCAGCCATAGAGGGGGCAGCGGCAGCCAGGCCAGCAATAGAGCAAAGAGCCAGCACAAGGGCAGCAAGTCCACGTATGGACCAATTGGGGCTCAAGAAGTCCACATGTGGATTTCTCTGAGGCAACATGAAGGGGGGGAGCCCAAAAAAGCTCACACGTGGATTTCTTGGACCCAACGAAATCCACATGTGGACTGCTTGAGCCCAGACAAGTCCACATGTGAGCTTCTTGCAGCCGAAGAAGTCCACATGTGGACTTCTTGGGGCCAGTGAGGAGGATGATGAGGTGTCCAACAAGGCCACGCGTGGACTTCTTGGAGCTCAAGAAGTCCACATGTGGATTTTTAAAGCCAAGTAAGCTTACACGTGGACCTCTTGGAGCCAAAAAAACACACGTGGATTTCTTGGGGTCTACGAGGCGAAAGAGGAGGGCCCGCACAGTCTACGTGGACTTGTTGGGGCACAGGGGTCCACGCGTGGATTTCTTGAGGGCAACGCAAACAATGATGGCGAGCCAAAACAAAACGCGTGGAATTCTTGGAGTTCTAGACAGCGACCCGTTGATTTCTTGAGCGCAGGAAAGTGCACATGTAGATTTCTCGGGGTCGGCGAGGAGGAGAATGAGGAGGGGGGATCAACGCGTCCACATGTGCACTTCTTGGGGATCAAGAAGTCCACGCGCGAAGTTCCCGAAGGCAACAGGGGGAAGCTGGGGGGGGGGGGGGGGCAGGGGGCCCGCGTGGACTTCTTGGCGCCCAAAGAAGTCCATGTGTGGATTTCTTGAGCCCAAACAATCCACATGTGGACGTTTCGGTTTTTGGGACCCAAGAAATCCACGCGTGAAATTATTGGGGCCAACGAAAAGGAGGAGGAGGGTGATGGGAAGGAGGAGGAAGAGGCGCCCAAGCAAACCACATGTTGATGTCTTGTCTTGGAGCTAAAGAAGTCCACACGTGGATTTCTTGGAGGGAACAGGAGGAGGAAGAATCCCAACAAGTCAACATGTGGACTTCTTGGAGCCCGATAAGTCCATATGCGGTTTTCTTGGAGTCAACGGGAGCAGGAGGAGGGGGCCTGAGCAGGGCGGGGGGGGGGCTCCCGATGGGGGGCCCAAGAAGGGGGCCTGGGGGGCCCCGAGAGCGCCCCGTACAATGCCCCAACCCAGCCCTTGGGGCCCTCCTGGGGCCCTCCTGGAGCCCTCGTGGCTTTGGGGCCTCTGGTGCCCTTTTGTGGCCCCCATTGGGGCCCTCTCGGTGCCATCTTGGAGTCCACCCTGGGGGCCGAAATCCAGAGTGCTCCGACCGTTCAACCTCCTGGTGTGAGTCGTTCGGGCCCCTCTTCCTACTCCTCCTCCTCATCCTCTTTCTCCTCCTCCTCCTCCTCCTCCCTCCTCCCCGTCGTCCAAGGGGCCATCATCCCCCTCCTGCGCCCTCCTCCTCCTCCTCGTCTCCCCCCCCACCCCCCCAGGTCCCCCCCCACCCCCCGCTTGGAGTCGCCTTAGATATGTTGCAATATGCCCCCAGATGTTCCAACGCCACTCCCCCGTATCGTATCACCCATATACACCTCACCTATGTACTCGATCCATACACATAGATACATTCGTGTGTGCATATATGTGTATATCGGAACAGCAATACACATTTGCACACATACCCATCACAACTATATACATGTTACAACGCATTACATACATTATATTATATAGTGCGCAATGCATCAATAGCGCCACGCATGCAAGTGGAATGCAAACCTCCATAATAGCAATAAACATCACATGGTTGCTCCAACAGTTCATGTGTATTGTTTTCTCTGGCTGGTTTGTATTCTTCGGTTGGACTCCAAACCCAACATGCCGAGCATGCCCCTGAGCATTAGCCACGGGCGCCGCGCGCAATAACCATCTGAGGGGCTGATTATATAGCACCCGTGGCATTGCCCAACCAATCCCAAGAGCAATATTGGGCCTCTAAGGGCCAACGTTTGCTATCGCGGGGGAGGCCGAAGGGGCGCGTCGCCCACCCCCAGCACAACATGCCTTATAAGCGCGACGATGCAAACATATGCAAAGTGAGCGGCGATGCTGGCACATGCAAGCCCCTCCCCTGCCGACCTCTCGGGCCTGCTCGAGCTCGTCGATCAGGTCGTCGAGCTCGTCGTCGAGGCCACCTGCGTGCTCCGCGCGGCCGCCGCCGACGATGCCCACATCAGCATGAGCGGCGTCGTCCTCGACGTCCTCGGCGGCGTTGCCCTCCAAGGCCAAGTGCGGCGCGGCGGGGGGCGCGTGCGCTGGCGCGGCGGCCCTCGCCCTAGCCGCAGCTGGCCGCGGCCAGAATGGTAGACCGCCAAATCCACCCAGCGGCAGCACAGGTACAGTGTGAGGTGCAACGTCTGCAACAGGCCTGCTTGAATATTCAAGAACGTACCCGCTGATCGTCCAGCGCGGGCAATCCAACAAGAATCCCAAAGCGCTGTACAACGACTTGAACTCCAAACATGTTTTGATGTACACTCTGTCGGTTCTCGGCGGTAGCTCGACCAACGGGTCGACGGGCTTCGCCCCCATGAAGGTCGGGCGGTACGGCGACCAGTACATGAGGCCCACATGGAGCCAGACTTCGAGACCTAGCCCGAAAAGCGCATCATCGATATCCTCGTCATCGTCTTGCCCAAGTAGCTTGACTACGAGCCTCCCGTCGTCCACCAGTGAGCGCTCGTAGGAACCTGGGCGGGTCCAGATCTTCAGGGGCTGCAAGAAAGCGGCGATGCGCCCAGACAGCTCTTTGCCCCTGCCTGCGCACACGCACATCTCAGCATTGCAGCACGCGGTGAACCCTGCCTTCTTCAAACCAAGCTGCTCACTCGGAGACGCATCGTGCCGAATAAAATCGTGGGCCCACTCGTTGAAGGACTCCAGCGCTTGGCAAACCCCGCTTGTCTTGTACTTGGGCGCCGCCCATGCCACAGAGCGCCCGATGCCGCCAGCCATGTCGTAGTCGGGTTCCACAGCGCGTAGCTTTCCAGACGCTGGAACCGCCACGAACTCCATGCCGCCCGCAACTTCCGATATACTCTTCATCTCGCCGACGTGGTCCTTGCCTTTGCCGTCGCAGAACTCACGGATGGCCTTGATGTCAGCACCCAAGGTCGCCCGTGACCTTTCCCGTCTTGCCCTGACCACTGCGCGGCAAGACGTGAGCGCCTCGTCGAGCGGTGGAATATGACCTTCAACGTCGCGCAAAACAATATCCACTGTATTGCAATCTATGTCCTGGATGGCTGCATGCGAGATCGCGCGTCTCCTCGCCGCCCGCAGGGCCTCGGAGGGCGCCGAGCCGAACGATGAACGATGAGCCCCCGCGCCGCTATTGCCAGCAAGAGTTGCAGCCTCCCCTACAGCCTTCAGCCTCTCCTTCTCGTCGCGCGGTAGGTTCGAATACTCAACTGCCCACAACGCAAAGTCGGCGTGTCCACCAGTTGCCAACAGCCTCTGCCTACAATACGCCCTCCATGCGCCGCCAGGCCGAAACTGTTTTTTTGCCATCGAGCTCAGGTTTATCTCGCCGAACAAAAACAGGCTTCAGCTCATCGGTAAACTGCTGGCGTGCCTTTCTGGATCGACTTTGACCGAACATCCAATCATTGGACATGTCCTTGAACGATATCTGGGGTAGGTGTGCTGATACGGTTTCCACAGTCCGCCGAATTCTGGCAAAAGCTCTCTCCTGCGGCCCGTTGTCACATATAAACTTAAGCATGAAACTAAAAATCTTGGCCTCGCACAGGTCGCCCTGCAGATCAGGGCGTTCAGTTATGATTTGCAATGATATTTCGTCCATCAAGTGCTTGGACATGTTGCTAACTCTCCCTTTCGTCTGCGGAAGCTCCAGCGTGCGGAACAAGACCCAAGGAAAACCACGTCGCTGAGCTCGCCAAAGGTACTCCACAGCACAGCCCAGCCGAGACAAAGTTTGAAACATGAGCGCCCTGAACTCTACGGTGTGGCAGTCCTCGGGGACGCACGTCCACAACAAACTCTGGGAAAAGAGAGCCTCGATCTTCTGGTAACACGGAGCTCCCACGCCCCCCCGCGCCAGCACCAATGGCGTGAAGTCGCGAACCAATAAATCTGTAAAGCCAGCCTGGATCTTGCGAGCTGCCTTCGCAGCCTCACGCCGCTCGAACGTTGGGCCATTGATGTAGAAGTTGAGCTCGCGCATTCCCCGAAGGAGCTCCATGGCGCTCCGCTGAAGCACAAGCAGGCCCAGCGGGTTGCAACGCCACCATTTCCAAGCAGCCGCCCTGCACTTGGCGTTCTTGATGGCGCCGTCCTCCGCGTCGTGCCCCTTCGGCTTCGGGTTGTCATGGCAATCCTCGCCGCCGTCGTCATCGCAGATCGCTGGGCCGCCAGCCTGCTGATGCCGTCCGACACGCATGCGAAGTGCATCCATCCCCCCTCGCCCATCGGGCACGGCGCCAACAGCGTGCCCGTGCGCCAACATGTACCGTCTGAAAGCATGCGAAAAAACTCGATGGCACGCCTCGCCGATCGCGGTCTCGTCAGTGGCGGCCTCCCCGCGGCACCATTTCGCCTCCTGGTACCGCGTCGGGACATGCGGCGCCAGCGCTGTGGACAACCCCGACGCCAGCACGTGGGCGATGGCGTGTCTGTCGACCTCGTCGATGGCACCGTCGGTGACGTGGTAGCGCACGTGCTTGGAATCCCTCCAGTCGCCGTTGGGAAGAGTCGACAACAACAGCTTGGCCATCATGTTCGACCGTTCGGTCGTGGAGCAGAACGTCCTGATGCACAACTTCCGATGCAAGGTCGCGAAGTCATCGCAAGGGCCCTCCATGATCACACACCTGTCCTCGACGTCATCATAAATGCACTTTTGCCAACACATCATATCGCCCGTCATCTGAAAGCTCAACTGATGATGAAGCATGCCGCGAACACTCTGATGCAGCAGCGCCATTGTTTTCTTGTAACCTACAGCAATCAAATGGCTCCCACAACTCTCACGGTGACGTGGCCACCCTCGCAATTGACCGACAATTCTCTCTCCCTTCTCATTGGTACCATCATCATCTGTCATTGCGAACCTAGCCTTCGTCTTGAATCTATCTGACCATGTGCTCGCGCCAGAAGCTCGAATCTGAGTCAGGGCCACGCACTCGGAGGCCCCCCGCTCCAGCAATCCCAAACCCGCACTCTTTGCAAAACAAATGACCGTTAATGAAGAGTCTATCGTGCACAACATCGTATACCTTAGTTTCGTCTGCATTGTCTTACAAACGCCTGAATAGGACGGGGTCTTGATTGCAATCTGCACTCTCTCTGGCGCTCGAAGGGCCAAGCTATTCTGACTATGCTGGGTCATGGAATCTGAAGGAAGCGCAACTTTGAAAACAAGAATTGATGCTTTGCCAGACAATGTTGCCGAGAAATCGGCAGCGTCGTAGCAAGCGAACTCCGCGTACATATGCAAGCACTCCGCTGGCAGAGTCAATACAAGCGATCTCCCCGACAATGTCTGAGTCATAGTGTCCATTACCGCAACTGCAGCACCAAGAGCATCTGTACATCGAACTGTTTTGTCTTTGGTAATATCTAGACCCTCGTTGCGTACAGCCTTGGACTTCAATCGAGATGACGAAACAGAATCAAACACATGTTTGGCCATCGCCAAATGGTCCTGATCAAGCTCCTTCTCGTCTGATGCTGCGCACAACTGGCGTACGGCATGCATGTTCCATACCAAAGTCGAGCTGCCCATGAAACCAGAGAATCTGGGCGGCACGACCTGCAACTTCGAGTTCGCGTCGCGGACGACGGTGGCCTGCTTCGCGAGCGCAGCGACGGCCTGGAGTGGCAGCACGGGCCGAGGCGTCGGCGCCTCCGCGACCGCCAACGCCATCGCCTCAGCAGGCAAGGCCGCCTCCTGGGCCCTCGGGGGCCTGCCGCGGCGCCTCTTGGGCGCGGGCGGCTCCGCCGCAAGGTCGGCGGCGGCGGGCGCCCCCAGCGCTGGGCGCACTGGCGCGGCCAGCGAACCCAAGTCCCCCCAGCCGCGGCGGGCGGCGGCCTCGGCCGCGGACACCCCCGAAAACCGAGGGCGTCGAGGCGCCGCCAACTCTGCCAGGTCGCCCCACCCGCCGTCGGCGGCGGCCATGGCCGCGAGCGGCAGGGCGCAAGGAAAGGGTGGGAGGGGGACGTAGGGCGATGGGGGGAGACAAGGGAGCAGTTCCATGACGAGGGCGCGGTTCTGAGTTTCACGTAGGCCACCTTTTTACAGCCCTCCGCCCTCTCAACGCCCCAACCTGGCTTTGGCCATTGTTGCTCCTCCACTACGTCCGCCCCTTTCCCCCGTGCCTCTCCCCTACCCTTTCCTCCTCATTGTTCATTGCCCCCCTGTGCTCATGAGCTGCATTCCTCCTCCGCCTCCTCCTCCTCTTCCTCATCATCATCCCCACCCTTTTCCCGATTGCCATCTTCCCCCTCCACTCGTCGGCCTGCCCTCTCCCGTTTTTGTCGCTTGCCTGCTCACTCCCCCCCCTTTTTCCACGCCTCCTCCGCTTCCCCCCGCCCCCCCTTCCCCTCTCTTCCCCCGCCTCCTCGCCCTTCCCAGAGAGGTCGAGGGTGGATGGGGAAAAATGGGGGCTACTTCATTGGTGCGGAGGGGCGCGGAGCCCCGCGACGTCCGAGCCAGCGGCATCGGGCGCGCGCGGCAGAGGGGGCGAGAGAGTGGAGGATGGGGGACGTGGAGGAGGGCGGGGGGATGGAGAGAGGACTGGGGACGGGGGAGAGGATAAAATGGGAAGGGGAAGAGGGGGAAAAGGAAGGGGAAGGTGGACTGGTGAAAGGAGGATGGGTGGGAAGGGAGGGCACTGGAAAAGACGAAGGGACAGGGGGGGTGGAGGGAAGGGGGAAGGAGGAGAGGGCATGTAGGAGATATCTAGGCGCGCCCCACTGTCAGATTTATCGTCATCAGAGCCAAACCCCTCGGACCCCAGGTTACTTTTAAGTTATCATATGTCATACTTAAGTACATATATCTAGAACTACTTTAAAGTTACTTAAACGCTACATTGATTAATTCCTGTGCACCCCAGGGTTTAGGGAAGTGCAGATCGTTAACGATAGGCCAGTGCCTCAAGACGGCGCCATTCGCAATGGATTGCTGATGCATTCCTGCGTCGAAAGTGGCTGCCCGTCGCATCGCCTTACGGCCATACTTATTCACGCGTGATTGTCACTTGTTAATCTGGACGGGGGTGAATATAAACGCCTCAAGCCCAGTGACAGCCAATCCCAATATCTTGCTCAAGAAAACCGAACGCTTCTCAACATAGGGAACTTTGGCCTGAGTCCAGCAACGGCGCATGCTTCCATAGGCCGTGCCGATGGCCTCGAGATGTTTACCCAGCTCGATGGCGAATGAACAGTCTGCTCGGGGCATGCAGCCGAGGTATCTTGCCAGGTCGTTAGGGATTCCAGCAACAGGGACCTGTTTGGAACGAGCGCAGCGCCGTCGACCCTGGGACCCAATGCCGAAGAAAGCAAGCACAATTTCGTTCTTGGCGGGGTTCAGCCTATAGTTGTGCGCGAGGAGAGCATTCGAGAGGATGGTGTCGAAAGCGAGCGGCTTGCGACTGAGCTCCAGGGCCCCATCGCCTCCTGCACCTTGACTGACCAACTTCCTCGCCCCATCATCTACGTACACGTGGAAAGATGGGTCCAACTCAAAGTCCCCCCCCCCTCATCAGGGATGTCCACAACGCACCGCTCAGCTGATGGGGGGGGGGGGTCGCCACTGCGTGCGCATTCATCCGGGGCTGCCTGAAATGCAGTGCAACTGTCGCACGCGAACATGTTTACTGCCCGCGGATCCCCGTGCAGGGCGCCAGCGTGAAGGCGAGCATAGAAGAGGCCATCTGGTCCAACGAAACGCACAACTGCCATCCTGAAGCGCTGCTCCCCGAACACGACCTCCTCCTCCTTCATGGGCGATTTGTTGGCCTCAGGAAGTGCGCCCCAGGAGGTGCTTCCAAAAGCGTTGGCGATCTCTTTGCGGTTAGCGATGCGCTGAAGCCCCAGACGACTAAGTTTCCAAGAAACCAATTGCTTCACCGTCATTGGGGTCTCTCGGCGGCGCCGGGCGATGCAGCCATGACAGAGGCACGGTTCCTTGTCTCTATCATCTGTCCGAATGCCACTGGCCACGAAAGCCTTTCCAAAAGGCACAATATGTGAATAACTCGCTTCCAGGTGATGGCGACGCCCATGGAGAGGTGCCAAGAGGCAGGGGCATGACCTATGCGACGTATACCATGTTTCATGCTAGCCAAGAATGCGCGTGCGAGCTGGAGGCCAATCTGCGGCGACTCGAAACCGACGCCTCTAAATCGTTTCGAAGTCCTGCGGTAAGGGTGGAACAGCATCCAGAAGACCTCAAACGGGGGGGGGGGCAGGGGGGGCACTGCGCGCCGGTTGCCCGCATTGCGAAAGTGCGCTGCAATAAGCTGGGGCTTCTGCTTGGCCCGCGAAAGCCCCTCCTGGGCCCGCGGAGATCGGTTTTCCCGGGCTTCAATCCCCGCAGTAGCATGGGACATGTTGTCCTCCACCTCCTTCTCCAAGTCTATGATGTCCGCCTCCATTCCCCCTTCCCCCGCAGATAGTTGCAGTCTATGTTGCACGTCAGAAGCATAAGGTTTAGCAGCGAGAGCACGACGATATCTGCGCTTGAGGGGTCCAGTGCCACGGCCTGAGAGCAATCGCGAGAGGCGGGCTGCCTCTGCGGGCCGACCTTTGGCCAGCGCCTCATTGAGTTCACGCGCAACATCCTCACGCCACAAAGTCAATCATCTGCGGCGAAGCTTCCTGAGATTCCGAGACAACGCCTGGAGCTTCTGGGTGAGTCTCAATCGCCGCGCACGCCTTGTCGGATGCGGCGTCAAGCTGGGGCCCGATGCGCCTGCGCGTAGCCAGAACTTTTTGTTTGACGCGGTCAGCTCGACGTTTGTAGCTAGGGGCCACCTCTGGTTTACTCGTAAGAAGCTTCTCCGCCCCCTCACCCACCACCGTGAGAACCCCCCCACACGGGGCATTCGACAACTGCTCCTGTCGAAGTTCCCTCCACGTCTCCTCCTCCTGCAATGTGTGATCGGCTGCGTTCAAAAAATCCGCACGTTGTGCTCCAGTACGCAAGCTGTACGTGAGAGATGCCATGTTCCAGCGAACTCGGCGATGGAGGAACCCGATGCGATCTTTAGCCTGAAAGTGCGTAGGGAGACCAAGCACGTCATGATAATCATAACCTAGACGTGCATGGAGTGGGATGTGATCTCGGGCAGCCTTCGCGTTAATGATCTGGAGGGACTTGCCTAATTTTCTAAGTGGTCATGCGGAGAGAGCAGAATCCAGGGGACAGCGTGCACCGACGAAGGTGTTAAGAGCGACGAGGTCAAGGTCTTCAAGAAAACGAAGCATCACATTGGCAGACTATCTCTGCCGAGCACGCGGTGCATGGGGACCGATGCTGGTAGACTCAACAGGGTACCAGCGCTCTGTCTCCTCCAGCTGAGTCAAGCCAAATCCTGAGTCAATGCCAGCGCATGTAACGGGATAGCATATGTGCGAACTTCAAATTTATTTCGGATCAAGCGAACGAGATGCTCACAAGTCTTGGCATACGCAGGGTACTGTGCCGGATGGCTGGGGATAAGGGGGAAGTACACGTTGACAATGCCTAAGTCGAACGCCCTGGACCGTGCTCTAAATGCAAGGCCGCGTCGTGCAGCCGGGGCGACCCAGTGATGTGTAACCGTATGCCGCGGAATGCGTGTACCTAGGAGTCTCGAGCATCCTGCCGCCTTGTTCGAAACAGTCCTCTAGCCCATCCCGCCTCTAACAACCACTGGTCCCCAACTTTCCTCCAATCCGCAATCCCCGCCTGCCCATACCTCCTCGCGCCCGTCCTGTTGAAGCAAACGAAATCCATATTGCGAGCCTGATCCGCGATGTCGACGAGACGATCGAGGGAGGACGCGCGCATAGGATTATACTGCAGCACCGAGACACTGGATAACCTGCCCCCAGGGCGACTTGGCATAGACGGCCGACAGCCACCATCCATGTTTGAGCTCCTGAAAAACAACTTCGCGATGAGAACGGCAAGAGATATTCAGAGCAACGTAACAAAACGCGGCGACATCATGCGAGCGTTCTCGCGGCTGCCGCCGCCCCCCTTCAGGGTGCCGTCTCTGCAACCCTCGCCGCAGCCCCCTCGCGTTGTGACAAAAATCACGAAGGGAGGCTTTTCGTTAATTACGTTCGGGGTCGCGTCATGAAAAAATCTTGACGTCGGGGGTCTGGGGCCCCTTTTCTGCAGCCCTCGCTGCCGCCCCTCGCCTCGTTCAGCTGGGCCCGGGAGGCCTTCCGAAGCCTGGTCCTCGCGGCCGCGGGGCGGGCCTCCAAAGGCTGCAAATGGCGAAACAACTCCCGTCGTGATTTTTTTCACAGCGCGCGAGGGTCTGGTTCTCTGGGGCCTGGAAGGGGCCCCTTCAGGGCTCCTTTTCTGCGGCCCTCGCTGCCGCCCCTCGCCTCGTCCAGGTGCGCGGGGCCCGCAGAGAGCACGCCCTCTCCGAGGTGTCTGGAGGTCCCCGGATGGCTCCATGGAGGCCCCTGGGCAGGCCTCGCCGAGCCCCATACAGCAGAGCCTGGGCCGCCCCGGGACCTCCATATCCTCGAGCGCCCTTCTCCTCGCAAGGGAGGGGGGATCGATAAGACGGAGGTCTCTTGGGGAAGGAGGGAGGATGGACGGACGGGGAGGGAAGGACCCAGGAGGGAAGGAATGGGGAAGGAGGCTCTTACACTTCTCGCGCGCCCCTCCGCCTCCGTCCCTCCTCGAGGGGAGCGCGAAGCTTCAGCACAAGAGAGCGCGCTTCGTGAGCGCGTGCCTGGACACGAAAATACACCTTGACACGTTGGAGCCGGGCGAAAGCCCCCCGTTAGAGCCGGGGGAAAGCATCCCCCCAAAACATAGAGTGTCCCTGGAGAACGGCGGGGAGTCTTCTCCTGACCACTGGGAACGGGGCTCGAGCCGGCCCCCCCCCCTGAGTTGCAAAGGGGGAGGGGCGGCTCGAACCGGGAGGGGGGGCCTCCCCCCCCCTTGAATTGCAAGGGGGGGTTCGAACTGGGGCCCCCTTCCCCTCCCTGTGCGCGTCGTCTTCGTCGTCGCTGGTCGCCGTGGCCGTGGCCGTGGCCGTGGTCGTGGCCGTGGCCGTGGCCGTGTCCGTCGCCGTCGCCGTCAACGTCGTCGTCGTCGTCGTCGTCGTCGTCGTCGTCGGTCGCTGGTCGCTGGTCGCTGGTCGCAGTCTCCACCTTCGCTGTGGGGATTGGGTCGGCCCTGTGCGCGTCGTCGTCGCCGCTATCGCCGTCGCCGCCGCCGGCGTCGCCGTCAGCGGCGACGGCGTCGTCGTCGTCATCGTTGCCCGACGGCACCGGCGCCGGCGCCTCGGGCTGCGCCGCCGCCGTCGCCGTCGCCGTGGTCGTCGTCGTCGTCGTCGTCGTCGTCGTCGTCGTCGTCGAAGTAGTCGTCGTCGGTCGCTGGTCGCTGTCGCGGCCGTCGCTGTGGGGTGGGGGGGCCCTGTGCGCGTCGTCGTCGCTGTCGCCGTCGCCGTCGCCGCCGTCGCCGCCGCCGCCGCCAGCGTCGTCGTCAGCGGCGACGGCGTCGTCGTCATCTTCGTTGCTCGACGGCGCCAGCGCCGGCGCCTGGCGCGGGCGCCGTCGTCGTCGTCGTCGTCGTCGTCGTCGTCGTCGTCGTCGCTGCTGCCCTGCTGGCGCCAGGGAGCGGGTGGGGTCTTCCTCCTTTGCGAATCCCCTCCCCCCCCCATGGACAGGGAGGGAGGGGTGCCACCCCTGGTTCGAACCCCCCCCCCCGCGCCCCTTTCGACAGATCGAGGAGGAGGGGGGGGGCGGTTTGAACAACCCCTCCCCCCTGCCTTGCAACTAGGGTGGGGTGGCCCCCCCCCCCGGTTCGAACTCCAACAACTTGAAGGTGCCCCCCCAGGTTCGAAGCCCCTCCCCCTGGCATTCCAGGGGGGGGCCCTTCTCGGCCCGACCCTCCCCCTCTTCCAAATGTTCACAAAACGCGCTCTTCCTTGAGAACGCTGCTGCCTCCCCGGAGGCTCCTGTGGCGGCGCCGGCGTCGCGCAGGCCCGTGGAGGCGCCGTCTTGCCGATTCCGATTGGCTGGCTTCGGTGGAGCCTGCAAGGGAACACCCGAAGTGGAGAGACTTAGCCAACGCAAGACGAAGCCAGGACGAGGACAACATCGGAAGAAGACAAATCGAGAATCTCTGGGATCTGGCGGCTCTGGAAAATATCTTGGGCGCCGCGGCCTTCTGAGAGCTTTCCGGAACGCTCTGGAACGAAACACTCGAGGTGGAGATACACGGCTAGAGAACTCCCACATTAGCTCCCAATCAGACCACCCAACCCAACCCGAAAGCCCGAATTTCGGGTTGGGGGGCATACGGGTTCCATCGCCATTTGTTCAATGTTCCGTGATCCCCCCCCCACTGGGAATGGATGGCAACTTGGGGCCTTCGGGTTGGCTTGGGGTGGTTTGATGCATCGGCGATGCGGCGCGATCTTCAGACCTCATCTACTCGGAATCTTCGGTGGCAACTCATGGGAGCCTCCCATACCATCTTGCCGGCCCTTGCGAATCGAAGCAAATCGACACTAGCCGCCGGTGACCGACGCTAAGTCGACGCCACTCCACGCTGAACCGGCAACTTTGAAGACGTAATTGTGAGGGCATCCAAGGCTCCCACGTTGCAGAATCCCTGAAAACAAAAGCTTGCCATCTCCTGGGAGACAATTTCTTACTGCCGCCAGCGGAAGCCGGCGGAGGCGCCCTCGTTTTCTGTCCGCCGCCTTTCGCTGCCCTTCCGCCGCCTTCCGCCAGAGGAGAGGTGCCAAACCCTTAGCGATCCTCGAACCCAGACCCCCGACGTCATGGTTTTTGCATGACGCGGCCCCCCAAGGTCCGGAACCATTCCCCGGGACTGGTTTCTCATCCCGCGTCGTTTTTGTTGGCGGTCCCGAGGCTCGGCGAGGGTCCCCAAAGGCCGAACATAGCGAAAAACCTCCCGTCATGATTTTTTCATGACGCGGCTCCCAGAGGTCCAGACGCATTGCCCCGGACTGGTTTCTCATCCCGAGTCGTCTTTTGACGGCCCCGAGGCTCGGTGAGGGCCCCCAGAGGCCGAACGTAGCGACAACCTGTCCGTCGTGATTTCTTCATGGCCCGAGGGGGTCTGGCCCTCCCTGGCACGAGTCAGACTTGCCACCGAAGACGGGGGCTAACTTGCCGCGGACGGCACCCGCCTGGGAGGCCTCAAACTTGGCCGCAGGCACGCCTGGACCTAAACGTTGCTCCTCGTTCTGCTCTTCTTTTTATTGTTCTACCCGTTTTCCGGTACAGTCAACCCGTAATGGGAGGAAACGATCAAAAAAAAACTTTTTGGGCCGGACGATTAAACAAAATTGTTTCGCGGGACTCCTCGCCCCCGCAATAGCGGGGGGGCAGGGCAGGCAGACGGGGGGCTGACAATTCCGGGTTGCCTGGAAGGCCAGGGAGGGGGGGCACGGGGTGGCGATCCAGGGCGCGGGGGCCAGGGGGCTGGACGGGGTGATTTTTCAGGGCGAGCTCGTCCTCCTCCTCGTCCTCCTCCGCCTCCTCCTCGTCCTCCTCCTCCTCCTCCGACTCCTCCTACTCCTCCTCCTCCTCCTCCTCCTCCTCCTCCTCCCCCAAAGGGGCAAAAGCAAACGCCGGGGGGCGGACGATTTAAAAAACAGTTCCCGGCGGCTGAATTCTATTAGTCCGCCGCACTCAAAATCATTTTGGGGGGTCCGGGGGGGGGGGAGGCGTTTTTTTTTTCGTTTCCTCCCATTATAGTAAGGATGCGCGGTAAGGATGCAAGGGCCTTAAAAGGCGATGTTGACGTTTTTCGGACGAGGATGGCCAGCGAACGTCGCTAAGGATGAGCCGGAGGGGCAAGGATGCAAGGGCAACCTTGGAGCAGTTGCCCATCCTTACTATGCGGGTTGACTGCATCTCCCTGCCAAAGCGAAGAACAAAACGCAGCGGCAGTCCAGCAAGACGGCGTTTAGGTCTAGCCCTGGCAGCAGGAGCAGCCCGGGCCCTGCCCCGCCGGGGGGCGGGCACGCGCAGGGCGCAGTCTCCCGCGGGCGCGGACGATGTTCGCTCGGGGGGGGGGTGCTCGGGGCTCTCGAGGAGGGCAGTCCAGGGCGACAAGTTGTCGCAGGCAGAATTTCGGCTTGAGCTCAGAGCAGCACACTCAACAACACACACGCACACACACACACACACACACACGTGTGTGTGTGCATGTGTGTGTGTGTGCGAGTGTGTGTGTGTGTGTGTTGCCAGCGTGGGCCCTTAACAGTGGCTTGTTGCACCCTGAAGTGCAAGCTATGTCGTGCAAGCTGCGTGGTGCAAGCTGCGTGGTGTATGAAACGTGGTGAACAAAGCCACGTGGTGCAAGCGATGTGGTGCAGGCCACGCGGTACAAGCTATGCGGTCTAAGCTCTGTGATGCAAGCTGTGTGGCGCAAGTCATGTGATGCAAGCTATGTGGTGCAGGCTATGTGGTGCAAGCCATGCGGCACACGCTGAAAGGTGCAAACTACGTGGGGTGAACTATGTGGTGCGCACAACGCACCGGGCTGTCACGAGCGTGCACCAAAGCGAAACCCACATGGGCGACCACCAACCGGGCACTAAGCAAACCCGGGACCGCACGGGGCGGCCAAGAGGCCCCGCCAACGAGCGGCCACCAAGCAGGCACTGGGCGGAACCCCAGCAGACACATCCGATTACTTCGGCAAGCTACGTGAGAGCCCTTAGGGGCAAACGCTGCTTGTGGAATCTGCTTTTTTTTATGGGCAACAGCGGTCCCGAAACCGTGCTTGCATGTCTGACCGCAGTCAGACAGGTCAGACAGGTCTGCCGAGGATGCTCCACGTTGCCGCCCAGTGCCGCCTTGTGGGCGCTCGTGGGCGCCCTGTACGCTGGGTGCGTTCGCCGAGGATGCTCCACGTTGCCGCCACGTGCCGCCTCGTGGGCGCTCGTGGGCGCAGCGACCGCTGGGTGGGTCCGCCAATGTTGCGCCAAGTTGCCGCCCGCGCCGCCTCGTGGACCCTCGTGGGTGCCCCGTGCGCTGAGCCTACACCACGTAGCTTGCACCACACCGCTTGCACGACATGGCTTTCCCACATGGCCTAACCCGCGTAACCTACACACCATAGCCTACGCATTACAGCTCAGACCGCACAGCTTTTTCAACTCCGCCTCACACAGCTCACGCGGCATAACGCCCACGTCCACAGCTCACACCGCATAGCTTACACGACCTCTGCCACTGAATTTTGTCATGCTCTTTGGAGGGGCCCGCAGCCCCCGACTCCGGGCGCTCTTGGGCGTTCTTGGAGGCTCTGGGGCTAGCCGCGTGCTCTCGCACGAGGCACGAGGGCTCCGAAACAGGCCGCGAGGGTCCCAAGAAGCCGCCAAGACAATCCCAAGGGGGCCCCGAGACGTTCCACGACGCCCAAAATGTCCTCAAGACGGCCCAGACGGCGCTCGAACACGCAATCGAGGCACGGTGGCAGGGTGGGCCTAGGGCCACTAGTCCGCCGCCCCCTGTGCTTGTCACAAGGGTGCCCGGCGTGCTAGACGCTACCGTTGTTGGTTTTGGTTCTTTTCCAAAAGAACTCCCCCTGGGGCTCCGGCCCAGCCCGCCGGCCACCCGGAAGGGCGCACATAGCCTGGAAACGACCTCAACGTCCACAAACAAATCTTCGGGTCAATACCTTTCCCGCTCCAAGGGTGGCCCCAGACGGCCTCCAAGACGGCTCAGATGGCCCGAGATGGCCTTTAAGTTCGCCCACTATGGTCCAAGACGGCCTCCACGACAACCCAGGTTCAAGATGCCTCCATGTCGGCCCAAGAAGCTTCCAAGATGGTCCAAGAAGCCCCCAAGAGGCCTCCAAGATGGCCGAAGATGCCTCCCTGAGGTCCTCCAGGAAGGCCCGAAGAGGCGAACATCATTGATATTCCTTAGGTTTTGAAGGATTTGGGCATTTGCTTCTGTTCGGCCTTCTGACGGCCCGAGACGGCCCAAGAGCCCCCAAAGGTCGCCCCAAGATCGCCCAAGAGGCCTCCAAGATGGCCCCAGAACGGCCCAAGAGGCTCTCAAGACGGCCCCCAGAGGGCCCCAAGACGGCCCAAAAGGCCTCCAAGACGCCAAAGATGGCCTTCAAGACGGCCCTGAGGCGCGGCCAAACCAGGTGACTTTCGAGGCTATAAAAGAGAGCATGCACATTTTAGATAAGCGCAGGCCACACGGAGACGTCTTCAAGATCCTGAGCGTGCTCTTCGACCCCAAACTGCCCATTCACCGCGCCGTCCAAGAATTCACTCGCGACGCATCTTGGCGGCTCCGGGCATTGCTTCGGTCAAGCAAGTTCTATAGAATTGCCGATCTTTTCAGATTGTTCAAATGCCATGTTGATACCTTGAATGACGGCGCTGCCCCAGCTATCTTTCACGCAACTGATGCAGTACTGGCTCCGTTGGATGCACTGCAGGAAGAATGTTTGCAATCGGTTGGGGTCTCCGATGACCAAGCCTTTTGTGAGTACCACCTTGCCCCTGCATGTTTGAGACGGGATTTGTCTGTGTTAGGTTTGTTGCACAAAGTCGCTCACGGCAAGGCTCCTCCTGAGCTCTGGGACCTTTTCCCGCCTATGTCCACAACAACCTCGAGAGTCAAGGCTTCGGCGGAGGAAGGCGCATTTATTACAGAGCGCTCCGTGATACAGTCGAGCCCGGCATGCATCCCATGATGCTTAGATCGAGGTTTGGTATAGTGTATGTCTTTAATCATCTTCCTCAACATTTTGTCGACTGCCCCTCTGCGGAACAATTCCAGACCAAGTTACGGCCAACGGCAGTTGAGGCCATGAGGTCAAGCCACGTTCAACGTGCCGTGCCGCGTTCCGCAGCTACCCCTCGTGCGTGTTTCGGTCTGAGGGTTCGTTGTAACAAAAATGATGCACCGTAGGTTTTTGAAGGATGTTGGCATTTGCTTCTGTTCGGCCTTCTGACGGCCCGAGACGGCCCAAGAGCCCCCCAAGACGGTCCCGAGAAGGCTCCAAGACGGCCCAAGATGCCTCCAAGACGCCCAAGATGGCCTCCAAGATGGCCCTGGAGCACCCCGAGAGGGCCCAGAGAGGCCCTCACGACGGCTTCCGACGGGCCAGGAGGCCATCAAGACGGCCCAGGATGGCTCCAAGATGGTAAGACAGCCCAAGAGGCCCCCAAGAGGTCTCCAAGACGGCCCCAGAGGCCCCCCAAGAGGGCCCCCAGGAAGGCCCGAAGAGGCCAAAATCATGACACCAAGGGGGGGCGTCTCTCACTCGCGCCGCGATACCGCGCCGCGTGGGGGCCGAGCGGCCACTTTAAGAAGTCACTGCTCATGTTGAGGCCAACGGCGTCGGGGTACGTGTTAGAGGAGGGCCCCAAGAGGAATTTCAGGAGGCCCCAATCATTACTTTTCCCTAGGCTCGTCCTAACCGTCTTGCGGTGCAAAGTCCTCGCTCTGCAGAGAGACAGCGCCCGCGTCTGCTCCTCCTCCTCCTCCTCCTCCTCCTTCTCCTCCTCCCTCTCCTCCTCCTCCCCCTCCTCCTCCTCCTCCTCCTCCTTCTCCTCCTCCCCCTCCTCCCCCTCCTCCTCCTCCTTTTCCTCCTTCCCCTCCTCACACCCTAAAGCCCCACGACATAAGTGCCGCCACATATCAGGCAACACAGAAATTGTGCCGCGTAGATTGCGCCACATAGATTGCGACACGTAGCATGCACCACATGCGTTGCACCAGATAGCTTGCACCACATAAATTGCACCACGTAGTATGCACCACGTAGCGAGCAACACATGTCTTGCATCATATCAGTTCTCCTGTCCTGAAAAAAATGTGGATCCACCACCCCCTTCCCGGCTTTATCTGTACACAAATGCGTAGTGCACTTTACGTGTGATTCTGCTCCATCGTCCACCCTAAATATGAACTCGTACAATCCCAGCCAAACCGGGTTCGACCCCCCCCGTCATCCCCCGCAACAGAAAATATGCGCACACTCGCGTATCGCATGAATTTAGAATTGCCGTGAAAATCTTGTTCAAAACGTGGGCGGTGGTGGGAAAATCTTGTTCAAAACTGTTGAAGTGCACACGCGCGCGTCGTCGCGCGCGCATGCTGAAATCCTGCAAAGACTGTTTCCCGGAAGGAATTCAAAACCGAATGTCCAAACAACACATAAAACAACACATGGTTTCGCAACACGAATTTTCAAACAAAGCAGAAACACGTGCGCGTGCTCTGGCGAATGATGAACAAGCCATAGGTTCTTCAACCTGTGCATACCATAGTACCAAATGGGCTTCGCGCGCGCATGTCAAAATCGTTCGGACGCCCTGGCGCGCGTGCCGTCACGAGAACCCTTTTTGCGAACCATGGGACGAAGTGTACACGCGCGCGCCGTCGCGCGCGCATGCCGACATCCTTCAAAAACCGTCGGTTTTGTGGCGGTTTCAAAACCGAATGTCCAAAGAAACGTTCAAACACACATGGCTTCGCAACATCGGTTTGCCAAACAAGCTGCGCGTCAGCTCTTGCGAATTCTTCCATCGTATTTATGTATTTATATATATAAAGCATGACCGTGGAGTTCTGCCAAGCGGGCCCCTGGCGCCGCATGCCGTCATCATTCGCACGCCCTTGAGCGCGTGCTGGGGGGGGGTACGATCCGTGTCCAATTAAAACATGCGGGCCACTCTCGCATGTCGGCCGCGCGCGCACGTCGAGCTCCTTCCAACATCTTCATCACCGACGCGAAGTCGCCGTCATCGTCGTCGGCGTGATCACCATCGGCGGCCGCACTGGCCGCGCCATCGTTGGTGCGAACATCGTCACCAACATCGTTACTATCATCATCGTGTCTACCTTCTTTCGGCGTTGCCAGGATACCGCGGCCGCCCAAGTCGCCAACTGGGAGTGAAGTGCCCGCTGGGATGCGCCCAGCGGTCAGTGCAACCGCGGCCGCGCTGGTGGCGCCAAACTAGTTAGCTGGCCGCTGCGCGCGCGTGCTAAGGTTGGTGCGACCGCAGAGATGCACCAGCCAACGCCAAGCATGCATCGCAATCACCACCGCATGGGTTTTGCAAACAATTTGCGGGTGGGTGGGTGGGATGTTTGCAAGAGCATGGGGTGTGTCAACTCGATAGTTTCAATCAATTGCGCCTCGTAGCTTGCACCACACAAATTGCACCACATGGATTCTCCTTTCTAAAAAGAGAACAGACTCTACCCCCCCCCCGACTTAACGCTTCCCCCTGGGATAGTATAGTTTCATATATATATATAAATATATATTCTGCACACTCGTCCATCCTAAATATGAAATCGTACCATCCCAGGCGGGCCGGTTCCCCCCCCCACTGAGGGTCCTTTATAAAAACACTATGCGGTGACATGTCTTGTTCTAGCATCGCACTTGTTCACGAACCCCTTGCAACAAGTGAGACGAAGTGCACACGCGCGCGTCGTCGCGCGCGCATGCCGAAATCCTTCAAAAACCTTCGGTGCCGGAAGGATTTCGCAATCGAGTTTCCAAACACATGCAAAAACACATGGTTTCGCAACACTGATTTGCTAAAAAAGCTTCCGCGCGAGCTCTTGCGAAATCTTGAGAAAACCATGGGTTTTTCAAGATTTTCACAAAATGCTACCAAACGGGCTTCGTGCGCGCGCGTGTCGAAATCTGTCGAACGCCCTTGCGCGTGTGCCGTTGCGAGAATCCTTTGCAAAAAACTGAGACGAAGTGCAGACGCGCGCGTGGTCGCGCGCGTACGCCGAAATCATTCAAAACCCATCGGTTTCGGAAGGATTTCGAAATCGCGCGTCCAAAAAACCTACAAAAACCCTAGGTTTCGCAACACGGATTTTCAACAAAAGCGTGCGCGCGCGCTCTTGCGTCGTCGTCGTCGTCGTCGTCGTCGTCGTCGCCGTCCTCCCTCCTCCCACGTCGTCGTCGTCGTCGTCGCCTACGTCGTCCTCTGTCTTTCCTCGTGTTCGTCGTCGTCGTCCTCTTTGGAGTCGTGGTCGTTTCCGTCGTCGTTGTCGCCGTGGTCGTCCTTCCTCCTCCTCCCTCGTCGTCGTCCCTCCTATTTCGTCGCCGTCGTCGTCGTCGTCGTCGTTGTCGTCGTCGTCGTCGTCGTGTGTCGTCGTCGGTTGTCGACGTCGTCGTGTCTGTCCCGTCCCCTCGTCGTTGCCGTCGTCGGCGTCGCCGTCCTTCCTCCTTCTTCGTCGTTCGCGTCGTCGCCGTCCTCCCTCTTCCCTCGTCGTTGTCGTCGTTGTTGCCGTTGTCGCCGTCGTCGTCCTCCCTCCTCGTCGTCGTCTTCGTTTGCGACGTCGTCGTCTTCGTCGTCGTCGTCGGCGTCGTCGTCGTCTTCGTCGTCGTTGTCGGCGTCGTCGTCGTCGCCGCCGTCGTCGTCGTCGTCGTCGTCGGCGTCGTTGACGTCGTCGTCGTCGTCGGCGTCGTCGTAGTCGTCCCGTCGTTTTCGTCATCGTCGTCGTCGTCGTCGGCGTCTGCGTTGTTCGTCGTTCCGTGTCGTCGTCGTCGTTGTCGGTCGTCGTCGTCGAAGTCGTTGGAGACGTCGTCGGTGTCGTCGTAGTCGTTGTCGGCGGCGTCGTCGTCGTCGTTGTCGCTGTCGTCGTCGGCGTCGCTGTCGTTGGCAAGTGCCATTTGGTACCCACCATCACGGTCTTAAGAGAGTTTGCGAACCAAGTTGCGGGTGGGTGGGTGGGATGTTTGCGCGAGCAGTGGAGTGGTCAAGCGCGGTGCAGGGTAGTCAATTCCACCACATAGACTGCACCTCTCAGTCTGCTAGAACACGCCGTTTGGGGCTCACGCTGGCTGCCATTCATGTGTGTGCGATTCTGTCTTCTTCGAGTGCAAGCCTCCCCCCGAGGAGCCAGGATGCACTGGCGGACCAGCTCGGGGATCAGCGAGTGGAAGTCCGGCGAGCTCTGGGCGGCGAGGCGGAGGCGGCGCCGGAGCACGGAGAGGCAGCTGCAGAGGCAGAGCGGGGTCATGCAGAGGCAGCACACCAGCATGGACACCATCGCAGTGACCAGGCCAACGTTACCTAGAGGAAGAAACAACTGGATGAACATACACGTTCGTAGCTCCGCGCAGATTTCTTGGATCGGCGCTGGGACCCCCCCCCGGCGCCGCCCCTGGCGCGCGCCAAGGATGAGGGTCTGGCGTCGGTCCAAGAAATCCGCGTGGACCTCCGAAGCTTCTGTTTATGCTGTTTTGAGTTCCTCGAGCACTGTTCTCCCGTGGCGCAGGTGCTGCTGCTGCCAGAGCGCCAACGACGTTCGCCGTGACGCGCGCCACACCAACAGAGTACACGCCCTCGCCGACCTGCGCATCGACGTTTGCCTGCAGCAGCGACGTGAATGAGCCGAGGTCGATATTGTCTAGGGAATATTTCATAGCGGCTGCATCGGGAAGGTAGGCCAAGGCATCTGCGGGCACGTCGACGCTGTACTCCACGGTGAGGGCGCCGCTTGAAAGCCTTCGAGCGCGGCCAAACAGCCCCTCTCCATGACGGCACCCCAGCCCGCCCCCAAAGATGTGTGCAGATGGCTGCAATAGTGTCCCTCCAGATGCGGTGAGCGCAGATCGGGTCGGAAGATCGCGGCTGCATCGCCGATGCATCGGCAATGTCGGGATGGAGAAACACTTGCTCCGGATGGCACCGCATCGCCAATGCGTCGGCGATGCAGCGCGATCCCAAAAGAAGAACACATGCAGGACCATAAACTTTCAGAGATCCACACCGGTTCCTTGGATCTGCGTTGGGCCCCTCCGAAGCGCACCAGGGGCGGCACCTCAGGCGCTGCCAGAGGGGGGCTCCAACGCCGACCCGAGACATCGGCGAGGACGTCAGAAATTTCTGCTTACGCTGTGTGTTGCTTCTTCGGTGTGCAGTAGACCTCGCCCAGAAGAAACAACTTCCGCAAGAGACCCAACTCTGAGTCCCCGGGACGTCCACCGAGTTTTGGTGTGGGAACGTCACGCTTTCCATAACAAAACCATCGAACCCAAGAAACCCAGGGCACCCTGGAGGCAAGCAGGGTGTTTCTTGCCATGGGCTTCCCCTGTATGCAGAGGCGTGCGGGAGGAAACACCGAGCTTGCTGGATTGTAAGCAGCCTGGGGCGTCCAAGAAGAGGGCGTCCAAGAGGGGTGTTCGCTAACCATGGCCCGAGGCATTTGCGCGGACGAGGGGGGGGGGGGCAAGGGACGTGGTGAAAGAAGGAACGGTCGGTTGCGCGCAAACATGGATTGGCGATCAATGGATCTGGCGCGCGGTTGCCCAATCCATGGATTGGGGGAGGTGCTCCCCCCCAAAAGAAAAAAGATGCGGCCGGTGCCGCCTCGCTCGGCGGCGGAAATGTGCGATTTCCCATGGAAACGGGACCCGTCGCTAATCCACGCCCCCTTAATCCATGTGTGCGATCGCCTGAAAAGGGGAGCAAGAAATCTGGGAGATATCACGGCCCGGGCCCTGAGATCCCCCGCCCCTACTTGGATCACCGCGGGGGGTGCTACGGGGATATATGGGGGTCACTGTGAGCACCTCACTTTCAGAAGACGCTCCTGGGAGCCTTTCGTATTCACCTGAGTGGCCGCAATGGCTCCTCCAATGGCCACCATTGGACCCCAGCGGCCCCCCGCACGCCTAGAGCTGCCTCCAGTGTCTCCTCCAGTGGCCACCCCGCGGCCTCCAATAGCCTCTAGGGGCCTCCCGTAGCCCCCAGTGGTCTCAAGAGGCGCGAGCAAACGACTGTGGACCACTGGAGGCGCAGGAAAGCCAGGCCAAATGACAATAAGAGGCTCCCCGGATCGTCTTATGAACCTCAATAACTTTGGGCCCCCGGACTACAAGGTCCCCCGGAGTACAAAGGCACAGACTACAAGGGCTCCCCCCCGGACTACAGGGACCCCCCCCCCGGACTACAAGAACCCACTCCCCAGACTACAAGGGCCACCTCCCCAGACTGTGACTACAGGGACCCAGCCCTGCAAGGACCACTCCCGGACTACAGCCACCCCCACCCAACACAGGGGGTGCTACGGGTTGACAGTGACGGATGTCGGGGCCGTTGTCTCGGAGAGCAGCGGAATCGCCGCGTTGCTCGACGACGGGATTGCGCGCTTGTCGAAAGCGCATTGTCTGCGTTGTCCCCCCCCCCCCCGGGACTGGACTACAGGACCCCCCCCCGACGTCAAGGGCCCCCCCCCCGGACTACAACAGCCCCCGCCCCGGACTACAAGGCCCCCCCCCCGAGCTATCGGTCATCCCAAAACCAGATTGAGGCACTCAGAGTATCGGTGGCTAATATCTGGCCTTCTGAGCGGGTAGGTGGCTGACTGGCCTGGTCTAGTCAGCGGGCTGGAAGCCCCCTGGGTGGCTTGAGGGGGAGAGAGGCTAGAGGCCAGGCACCACCCACCGTGGCATCCAGCATCCACTTATACACGGTCGTGCGCTCTTGCTCCGCGTGTCGCCGCGGCAGTCCCGGCGACACGCCGGGCCCTGCGAACGGATAGCGTGCCGCTCCGCTCCGCGGGGCCGGAGGCCCGGAGCGGCTCGGGACGGCGACGCCGGGGGACCGGAAGGTGGACCGCGTGTCGCGCCGAAGCGCGGTGGGCCCGAACTGGCGGAGCGACACAGCGCCCCAAAGTTCCAGACCGCAACACCCGTCTGCCTCCCCGCAGCCCCGGCGGACCGCTCCCGGTGCAGATCAGGGCCTGCACTGGGTCGGGCATGTCCGCCGCTAGACTTCAGACGAACAATGAGGCATACCCAAAAAAGACCCAAAAACAATGGTAGGCTTCAGGCGAACGATGGGTCAGAACATGTCCCCATTTTTTTGTTTGGCTACGTTTGAAGCTTCCCCCTCTAGAGGGGCAGGCCCGACCGCAGGCTTGCAGGCCGCCCGCGCAGGCCTGCGCGGGCCGGACCCGAGCCTCCGGGCGTCCTCTGCCCACCACGCGGCGGCCAGGCTCGCGGGCACCGCGGCCACCAGGGCGACCGTGTGGCGCACCGCGGCCAGGAAGCCCTCGGAGTGCGGGCCGGTCCGCGCTGCGCCTGGGTCTCCCAGGAGGAGCTGCACGGACCCGGCGATCATGGCGACCGTCGCCGTCGGCGCCGTCGACGTGGTCGTCGGCGGCGCCGCCGTCGCGCCCGCACCTGCGCTCGTTGACGTCGGGTCGGCGGTGGCGACCGTCGCCGTCGGCGCCGTCGACGTGGTCGTCGGCGGCGCCGCCGTCGCGCCCGCACCTGTGCTCGTTGACGTCGGGTCGGCGGGGGCTCCTGCGGGAGGGGGGCTCGGGCCGGGCGCGGGCGCGGGCGGAGGGGGGGAGGAGGCGAGGGGCGGAAGGCCGATGCCAGAGATGGCAGGGGCACCAGAATCACGCAGTGGCGAAGCGTCCTGGCTCGCCTATAGGCCGACCAAACAATGTTCTAAGAACCTTTTACGCAATGTTCTTAGAACATGTCTGGTTGATATTGTCTTGTTTTAGCACATCGGGTCTATGTTCTAAGAACACTGTTTTTGTTTTCAGAACATTTTGGGGTTCTGAGAACATTTCGTGGTAGGACTATAGGAATGCCGGGACGGTCGGTCCCTGCTCAACAGAAGCGGACCTGTGTCTCTAATATCCTGACGTCGCAGGATTTTCGAGCCAGGCGTTTTCGCCTTGCTTCGGGACCCCGGTCCCTCACATATCGATACGGCTCGCAAAAGTGAGCAGAAAGATGGGGTCCAGGGCCCAGGTCTTGATTTCTTTTGCAGCTGACGTTGGCAAGATAGCGTGCAGCATCGATCCTCGAAAAGCACCTGTGAGCCGATTCCCCCGCGAGGGGCCCCTTCCCAACCCGCCGACGTTATGATTTTTCCCAACCATCCTGTGGTGTTGGGTCCTCGTTTTGAAGAGACGTCGCCCCGCGTTCCTTCCTTCCTTCCCGCTGCCCCCTCCCTCCTCCCATCTTCTTCATCATCGTCATCATCCCCATCATCGTCATCGTCATCATCATCTGTCGTCATCATCATTATCACCACCCATGTCGGCACACCCCTCACACGTTTCGTGACCCCATCGGGAGCTCCACCGAAGGTCCCAGTGCGTGTGCCCGCATGCGTCCCGCACACTCATTTCGGCACACCCCTCACACGCTTCGTGGCCCCATAGGGAGCTCCACCGAAGGTCCCAGTGGGTGTGCCCGCATGCGTCCCGCACACCCATGTCGGCACACCCCTCACAGGTTTCGTGGCCCCATAGGGAGCTCCACCGATGGTCCCAGTGGGTGTGCCCGCATGCGTCCCGCACACCCATTTCGGCACACCCCTCACACGTTTCGTGGCCCCACAGGGAGCTCCACCGAAGGCCCCAGTGCTGCCGTCCGCATGCGTCCCGTACACCCATTTCGGCACACCCCTCACACGTTTCGTGGCCCCATAGGGAGCTCCACCGAAGGCCCCATGGCTGCCGTCCACATGCGTCCCGCACACCCATTTCGGCACACCCCTCACACGTTTCGTGGCCCCATAGGGTGCTCCACCGAAGGTCCCAGTGGGTGTGCCCGCATGCGTCCCGCACACCCATTTTGGCACACCCTTCACACTATTCGTGGCCCCATAGGGAACTCCACCGAAGGTCCCAGTGGGTGTGCCCGCATGCGTCCCGCACACCCATTTCGGCACACCCCTCACACGTTTCGTGGCCCCATAGGGAGCTCCACCGAAGGTCTCAGTGGGTGTGCCCGCATGCGTCCCGCACACCCATTTCGGCACACCCCTCACACGTTTCGTGGCCCCATAGGGAGCTCCACCGAAGGCCCCAGTGCTGCCGTCCGCATGCGTCCCGCACACCATTTCGGCACACCCCTCACACGTTTCGTGGCCCCATAGGGAGCTCCACCGAAGGCCCCAGTGGGTGTTGCCGCATGCAGTACGGACACCCTTTCGGAATCCTCCCGCAACCATCCGGACCCATAGGGGGCTCCACCGAAGGTCCCAGTGGGTGTGCCCGCATGCGTCCCGCACACACATGTCGTCCCAACCCTCACACGTTTCGTGGCCCCATAGGGAGCTCCACCGAAGGTCTCAGTGGGTGTGCCCGCATGCGTCCCGCACACCCATTCCGGCACATCCCTCACACGTTTCGTGGCCCCATAGGGAGCTCCACCGAAGGTCCCCGTGGCGCAGTCCACATGCGTCTCCTTTGCCCAGTACAGCGTTACGTGGCCCCATATGGAGCCCCACCGCAGGTCCCAGCCAGCCAGCTAGCTCTCTTTGCTCCGCGCAGCGGGCGACCCGCGCGCGTCGCTGGGACTCCTCCGGGGCGACCTGCGCGCGTCGCGGGGGCTCCGTGCTGCGTTCCGCCCAGCGCCTCGCTCGCCCGTCGTCGCTCTGCCCAGCGGCAAGAGCCTTGCCCGCTATCAGCCAGCCAGCTAGCTCTCTTCGCTCCGCGCAGTGGACGACCCGCGCGCGTCGCTGGGACCCCTCCGGGGAGACCTGCGCGCGTCGCGGGGGCTCCGCGCTGCGCTGCTCCCGCAGCCTTGGACTTTTGAGTGCGCGGGCAAAGAGGGAGTAAAGGAAGGGGAGGAAGCGGGCGCGATCCTCGCGGGGGGGCGCGCCGACATTGGCGTCGCGGCGCGCGGGCGATGCCGTCGGGGAGTCCCGGGGAAGCTCCTTGCGGCGGCCACGCCCAGCGTCACGAGTATTCAGAGGCAGTCGTTGTCAAACTATTGGCATTCCTACACATTTGCACCACGCTTTGTCATATTCGCATTCATGCACGTAGACTCGCTCGCACGCAGATCATTCACAGTCAGACGCACGCGCGCAGATTCACCCGCGCACAGTCTCCCTACGTACTCAGATCAATCGTTTTCGTTCACTTTGTGTACCACGCCACTCATGTCGGCACGCCCCTAGCACGGTTCGTTGCCTCATAGGGATCGCCACCGAAAAAATGAATCACTATTGCGGTACTCGCACCTGCATATGGTTGGGTCCCTCGTCAGGCTAATTTCACGACGCGACCCCCACAAAGGTCCGGACCCATTTCCCGGGACCGGTTTTTCATCCTGCGTCGTTTGTTGACGGTCCCGAGGGCTTGAGAAGCCCCCCAGAGGCCTCAAATATAGAAAAACTGCCCGTCGTGAGTTTTTCGTGACTCGAGGGGGTTTGGGTTCTGCGCAAGCTATACCCCTGCGAGGGCTTCTTCGGCGCACGCGATCGCCAAGGTGCAGATCGCGTGTAACACAGCGGGCCGACGGCGCCGCCTTGCCCGCTGTCGGTCCTACGCCATCTGCACACGAGTTCATGCCCGCTAGGTGCGCTCGCGTGATACAGCGGCAGGGGGGAATGGGCAGAGGGGGCAGAAGAGGAAGAGAGTGGCGAGACAGGGGAGGGAAGAGACGTGGAGGGGACGAGACGGGGAAGGGCAAGGTAAGGGGACGGAGGGGGAATGGGGCAGGGGGGAGATGGAAGAGTTGGCGGAGAGGAGGGAGGAAGAGGGCGAAGCAAGACCTGAGAAACAGTAGGGGCCCGACCACAAGAAACCTTCCACAAGAAACCCATACCTGAGACCCCAGGACGTCCACTGATTGAATTGGTGTGGGATCGTCACGCTTCCCATCGCAAAACCATCGAAACCCAAGAAACCCAGGGCACTCTGGAGGCAAGCAGGGTGTTTCTTGGCAAGGGCCCCCACTGCATCTGACATCCTACCTCTCCCACCCATCCCATCCCATCGCGCTGATGCTTATATATCCACGGGCGCGCATCATAGCGGCTCTAGAACTCCCAACATAATGACACCATCGTGCTATGCGCAGTCGGACGTGGGGGGCTGCGTACACAAGACGGTCAAGAGAGATCGGGAGCGGGGGAGCGCAAGGGTTGTTTGGGCGCGGGATGTGGCGGAGGGGGGCAGCAGAGGATGGTAAGATGGGGACGGCGAGAGAGGGCATCATGGGGGGTGCGGAGGGAGGAGGAGGGGGAGGGGGTAGGAACGGGAAGGGAGAAAGGCCGACCATGGGAGAGGGCACATGGGGCAGAGAGGGAAGGGGGAGGGGAAGAGAATGGGCAGAGGGGGGCAGAGGGGGGGGGGGAAGAGAGTGGCAGGACAGGGGAGGGATGAGACAAAGATGGGGACGAGACGGGGAAGAGCAAGGTTAGGGGACGGAGGGGGAAATGGTGCAGGGGGGGATGGAAGAGTTGGCGGAGAGGAGGGAGGAAGAGGGCGGTGCAGGACCTGTGATACAGTAGGGGCCCGGCCACAAGAAACCTTCCACAAGAAACCCAACCCTGAGACCCCAGGACGTCCATTGATTTTTGCCGTGGGAGCGTCACATCTTCCCCATTGCAGCATCATCGAAACGCAGTAACAACCCAGGGCACCCTGGAGGCAAGCAGGGTGTCTCTTGGCATGAGTCTCCTCTGTAGGATGCGAGGCGAGGGAAACACGGTGGAGTAACGCATAGGGGACGTCTGTCTCCTGTGATCGTTCTGCTGGTGGATGTCTCTGTCACAGACGTCGCGCTCTGCGTGGCCACCTCCATGGGGTCCTCCTCGGATACTGTCGCAGTGGCTCCAGTGGTTGTCACCACCACCTCCAAGGTCTCCACGTTGGTGGTTGTCACCACCTCTTCTGGTAACATAGTGGGGTCCCCAGTGGTCGTCACCTCCATGGAGCCCTCCTCGGTTACTGTAGCAGTGGCCACCTCAAACGTTCCCGCGTCGGTGGTGGTCACATCCTCGCCAGGTGACGCAGTGGGGGCTCCAGTGGTTTCCACATCCACATCAAAGCTGTCCACGTGGGTGGTTGTCACCACCTCTTCTGGTAACTGAGTAGGGTCCCTAGTGGTCGTCACCTCCATGGAGCCCTCCTCGGTTACTGTCGCAGTGGCCAACTCAAATGTTCTGCTGGTGGTTGTGTCTGTCGCAGACGTCGCGCTCTGCGTAGTCATGGTGACGGTAACAATCCTCTTTAGTGGCTCTGTGACGATCAACGAGGTCTCATCCACTTCAAGTCCTTCCGATCCGAATGCTGATTGCAGTGCCGCTGCTGTGTCAACGGGGTTGGCACTCATGTTCTCCTCGGCAGGAGCTGAATTTCAGGGGCATGCAGGGGATGAACCTAAAGATAATCGCACAGGTATGCAAATTCATTACGAAAGCACTTCCTTCACGCGCCCACGGTTTAGAAACGTGGTACCTCTAGCATTCACGTTATGGAAATCGCCCTGAGATAGCCCAAGGCCGCCCCAAGACAGCTGCAATATATATATATATATATATATATATATATATACACACACACATACTGGCGCAAGAACGGCCTGTGGGTGCCCAAAACTGCCAAGATGTTCCCGAGAGGCCCAACCATGCCATATGACGCAACCAGGCCCTCAAATAATCCTCTAGCAGAACGCTGAAGACCAAAAACGCGGAAGAGATACGCCTGTCCTGTGATGTTGACTCTATTATCTGCCTGAGGTGGCACAATAAACAAACGATACCGGAGAACAACCCCAATCAGGGCTATAGGGATAGGGGGCTATAGGGCTATTGAGCTATAGGGCTAGAGAGCTATAGGGCTATAGAAATGCAGGGCTATAGGGCTATTGGGCTATAGGGCACCCCCGGGCACACCCAAACACCCGGGCACCCGGGCGTGCGGCGAAAATCGGCGGCAAACCAAACTTAACCATATGGATCCGCTAGGACCCCTACAGAGGCAAGCTCTGATTGGGGAACTTCAGACGACCCCAAGCTGGCCACAGCCCGCCCAAGACGGCCACATAACCTTCCTACCAGTTCTCAGAGGCCGCCCACAAAAGCCGCCAAGAGGCTCCAGCAAACACGCCGCAGCGCGCAACAACCATGGAACGTTAAAGCCGCACTACGCTACAACATCGTAGCACTGCTCCACCAGACGGCGCCCAAATGACTTTACCGGCCCTGTCCAGGCGGACTCGGTAGAGCACCATCCTCAACGCATTCCGAGGCTGAGCTGGCACTGTCCAGGGGTTTGCCGCAGACACTGGAAATCCAATTACCTGAGCTCCGCCCATGATCAACGGCCGTTTCGGAGCCCCTGCCATCCGTTGTCTGGAAGATCTCTTCGGCAGCCTGCTGAGGCGCGCTTAACTCGAAGTCCACCACCCATGCCGATGACGAGGTGGAGAGCCGCCGAGCTGGTCGTCCAAGTTCTCTTGAAACGATTACCACTAACTTGTCCTCCTCTACTTTGAACTTGGCAATGAAGTAAGACCTCACCAGGGCCTTCACCTGCTCCGCGGTCCCTGTGCTTCTGAACCCCATGGTGCTACTCACAACCCACATAGGCGTGGTTGTGCTTGTCATGGTGGTCGAAGTCGTTGCCGATGTGAGACTTACCGACGACCAGGTACTTGTCTTTGTTTGAGTCGACGTGATGGTGGTTGCTGTCATTGTGACCGACGTTAAAGTCGTCGTCAATGTCAGAGTTGTCAACGTCAAGCTACCTGTAGTGGGGACTGCAGTGGTTTCCACCTCTTCCTCCAAGGTTTCAACGCCGTTGGTTGTCACCACCTCTTCGGGTAACATAGTAGGGGCCCCAGGGGTCGTCACCTCTATGGTGCCCTCCTCGGTTGCTGTCGCAGTGGCCACCTCAAACGTTCCCGCGTCGGTGGTGGTCACATCATCGCCAGGAGACGCAGTGAGGGCTCCAGTGGTTTCCACCTCCACCTCAAAGGTCTCCACGTCGGTTGTTCTCACCACCTCTTCTGGTAACATAGTGGGGGCCCCAGTGGTCTTCACCTCTATGGTGCCCTCCTCGGTTGCCGTCGCAGTGGCCATCTCAAACGTTCCCGCGTCGGTGGTGGTCACATCCTCGCCAGGAGACGCAGTGGGGGCTCCAGTGGTTTTCGCCTCCGCCTCCAAGGTCTCCACGTCGGTGGTTGTCACCACCTCTTCGGGAAACATAGTGGGGGCCCCAGTGGTCTTCACCTCTATGGTGCCCTCCTCGGTTGCTGTCGCAGTGGCCATCTCAAACGTTCCCGCGTCGGTGGTGGTCACATCCTCGCCAGAAGACGCAGTGGGGGCTCCAGTGGTTTCCACCTCCGCCTCAAAGGTCTCCACGTCGGTGGTTGTCACCACCTCTTCGGGAAACATAGTGGGGGCCCCAGTGGTCGTCACCCCCATGAAACCCTCCTCGGTTGCCGTCGCAGTGGACACTGCAAACATCACCACGTCGGTGGTGGTCACCTCCTCGCCAGAAGACGCAGTGGGGGCTCCAGTGGTTTCCACCTCCGCCTCAAAGGTCTCCACGTCAGTGGTTGTCACCACCTCTTCTGGTAACATAGTAGGGGCCCCAGTGGTCTTCACCTCCATGGAGCCCTCCTCGGTCACTGTCGCAGTGGCCACCTCAAGCGTTCCCTCGTCAGTGGTGGTCACGTCCTCGCCAGGTGTTGCAGTGGGGGCTCCAGTGGTTTCCACCTCCACCTCGAAGGTCTCCACGTCGGTTGTTCTCACCACCTCTTCTGGTAACATAGTAGGGTCCCCAGTGGTCGTCACCTCCATGGAGCCCTCCTCGGTTACTGTCGCAGTGGCCAACTCAAACGTTCTGCTGGTGGTTGTTTCTCTCGCAGACGTCGCGCTCTGCGTAGTCATGGTGACGGTAACAATCCTCTGTAGTGGCTCTGTGACGACCAACGAGGTCTCATCCATTTCAAGTCCTTCCGATCCGAATGCTGATTGCAGTGCCGCTGCTGTGTCAATGGGGTTGGCACTCATGCTCTCCTCGGCAAGGAACTGAATTTCAGGGGCATGCAGGGGATGAACCTAAAGATAATCGCACAGGTATGCAAATTCATTACGAAAGCACTTCCTTCACGCGCCCACGGTTTAGAAACGTGGTACCTCTAGCATTCACGTTATGGAAATCGCCCTGAGATGGCCCAAGGCCGCCCCAAGACAGCTGCAATCTGTACTGGCGCAAGAACGGCCTGTGGGTGCCCAAAACTGCCAAGATGTTCCCGAGAGGCCCAACCATGCCATATGCTGCAACCAGGTCCTCAAATAATCCTCCAGCAGAACGCTGAAGACCAAAACGCGGAAGAGATACGCCTGTTCTGTGATGTTGACTCTATTATCTGCCTGAGATGGCTCAAGAAACAAATGATACCAGAGAAAAAAACAATCAGGGCTATAGGGCTAGGGGGCTATAGGGCTATTGAGCTATAGGGCTATAGAGCTATAGAGTTGTAGGGCTATAGGGCTATCAGGCTATAGGGCACCCCCGGGCACCTCCGGGCACGCCCAAACACCCGGGCACCCGGGCAACCGGGCACCCGGGCACCCCAGGGGCACCCGGGCACCCCCGGGCACCCGGGCACCCGGGCGTGCGGCGAAAATCGGCGGCAAACCTAACCTAACCATATGGATCCGCTAGGACCCCTACAGAGGCAAGCTCTGATTGGGGAACTTCAGACGACCCCAAGCTGGCCACAGCCCGCCCAAGACGACCACATAACCTTCCTACCAGTTCTCAAGAGGCCGCCCACAAAAGCCGCCAAGAGGCTCCAGCAAACACGCCGCAGCGCGCAACAACCATGGAACGTTAAAGCCGCACTACGCTACAACATCGTAGCACTGCTCCACCAGACGGCGCCCAAATGACTTTACCGGCCCTGTCCAGGCGGACTCGGTAGAGCACCATCCTCAACGCATTCCGAGGCTGAGCTGGCACTGTCCAGGGGTTTGCCGCAGACACTGGAAATCCAATTACCTGAGCTCCGCCCATGATCACCGGCCGTTTCGGAACCCCTGCCATCCGCTGTCTGGAAGATCTCTTCGGCAGCCTGCTGAGGCGCGCTTAACTCGAAGTCCACCACCCATGCCGATGACGAGGTGGAGAGCCGCCGAGCTGATCGTCCAAGGTCTCTTGAAACAATTACCATTAACTTGTCTTCCTCGACTTTGAACTTGGCAATGAAGTAAGACCTCACCAGGGCCTTCACCTGCTCCGCGGTCCCTGTGCTTCTGAACCCCATGGTGCTACTCACAACCCACATAGGTGTGGTTGTGCTTGTCATGGTGGTCGAAGTCGTTGCCGATGTGAGACTTACCGACGACCAGCTACTTGTCTTTGTTTGAGTCGACGTGATGGTGGTCGCCGTCATTGTGGCCGACGTTAAAGTCGTCGTCAATGTCAGAGTTGTCAACGCCCAGCTACCTGTAGTGGGGGCTGCAGTGGTTTCCACCTCCACCTCAAAGGTCTCCACGTCGGTTGTTCTCACCACCTCTTCGGGAAACATAGTGGGGGCCCCAGTGGTCTTCACCTCTATGGTGCCCTCCTCGGTTGCTGTCGCAGTGGCCATCTCAAACGTTCCCGCGTCGGTGGTGGTCACATCCTCGCCAGAAGACGCAGTGGGGGCTCCAGTGGTTTCCACCTCCGCCTCCAAGGTCTCCACGTCGGTGGTTGTCACCACCTCTTCGGGAAACATAGTGGGGGCCCCAGTGGTCATCACATCCGTGGAACCCTCCTCGGTTGCTGTCGCAGTGGCCTGCTCAAACGTTTCGGCGTCGGTGGTGGTTACATCATCGCCAGGTGACGCAGTGGGGAATCCAGTGGTTTCCACCTCCATCTCGAAGGTCTCCACGTCTGTGGTTCTCACCACCTCTTCGGGAAACATAGTGGGGGCCCCTGTGGTCGTCACCTCCATGAAACCCTCCTCGGTTGCTGTCGCAGTGGACACTGCAAACATCACCACGTCGGTAGTTGTCACATTCTCGCCGGGTAGCACATTAGGGGCTCCAGTGGTCTTCAACTCTATGGTGCCCATCTCGGTTGCTGTCGCAGTGGCCACTTTAGACATCACCACGTCGGTGGTGGTCACCTCCTCGCCAGGTGACACGGTGAGAGCTTCAGTGGTCGTCACCTCAATGGAGCCCTCCTCGGTCACTGTCGCAGTGGACACCTCAAACGTTCCCACGTCGGTGGTGGTCACATCCTCGCCAGGTGTTGCAGTGGGGGCTCCAGTGGTTTCCACCTCCACCTCAAAGGTCTCCACGTCGGTGGTTCTCACCACCTCTTCGGGTAACATAGTAGGGGCCCCAGTGGTCTTCACCTCCATGTAGCCCTCGTCGGTTACTGTCGCAGTGGCCTGCTCAAACGTTTCGGCGTCGGTGGTGGTCACATCCTCGCCAGGTGACGCAGTGGGGGCTCCAGTGGCTTCCACCTCCACCTCCAAGGTCTCCACGTCGGTGGTTGTCACCACCTCTTCTGGTAACATAGTAGGGGCCCCAGTGGTCTTCACCTCCATGGAGCCCTCCTCGGTCACTGTCGAAGTGGCCACCTCAAGCGTTCCCTCGTCAGTGGTGGTCACATCCTCGCCAGGTGACGCAGTGGGAGCTCCAGTGGCTTCCACCTCCACCTCCAAGATCTCCACGTCGGTGGTTGTCACCACCTCTTCGGGAAACATAGTTGGGGCCCCTGTGGTCGTCACCTCCATGAAACCCTCCTCGGTTGCTGTCGCAGTGGACACTGCAAACATCACCACGTCGGTGGTGGTCACATCCTCGCCAGGTGAAGCAATGGGGGCTCCAGTGGTTTCCACCTCCACCTCAAAGGTCTCCACGTCGGTAGTTGTCACCACCTCTTCGGGAAACATAGTAGAGGCCCCAGTGGTCTTCACCTCCATGGAACCCTCCTCGGTTGACGCTGCAGACATCACACCGTCGGTGGTGGTCACCGTCTCGCCGGGTAGCACCGTCGGAGCTCCAGTTGTCTTCACCTCTATGGTGTCCCCCTCGGTTGCTGTCGCAGTGGCCACCTCAGATATCACCACGTCGGTGGTGGTCACCTCCTCGCCAGGTGACACAATGAGAGCTCCAGTGGTCTTCGCCTCTATGGTGCCCTCCTCGGTTGTTGTCGCACTGGCTACCTCAAGAATCTCCACATTTGTGGTGGTCACCATTTCGCTGGGCAAAACAGTAAGGGCTCCCGTGGTCTTCGACTCCTCGGTTGTTGTCGCAGTGGCCACCTCCGGAGTCGCCACGTCGGTGGTGGTCACAACCTCGCCGAATAGCACAGTAGGGGCCCCAGTGGTTTCCATCCCCATGGTGAATACCTCGAGTGCTGTCGCAGTGGCAACCTCAGATGTCTGTTTGTCGGTGGTGGTGACCTCCTCGCCAAGGCTTGTGCTGGCGAGTGCGACGGTAGCTGCTGAAGTGCTTGTCAGCGTGCGGGTGATGGTAGCCTGTGATGCTGAAGTAGTACTTGCCATGGTGGTAACCCTCGTCGCGATGCCCACCACACCAACAGAGTATACCCCGTGGCCGACATGCGAATCCGCCGAACCCTGTGGGACCACAGGCGTATGCGCGTGTGTGTCAGGGAGAGAGATAGAGATAGAGAGAGAGAGAGAGAGATAGTAACTTGCCTGGGTATTCATAATCCTTGCAATATGTTCCAATCCCACCAGCCCTTTGGGCGTGAGTGGTTTAGAGAGCCCGCTCTGTCCTCAACCCCCTTCTTCCCCTTCGGGGAGGGGTTTACCCCTCCCCCTACCCCCTCCCCTGGACCTGGAGAGGGCGGGCGGAGTGGTGTCAAGGGGGTCTTTTTCGACTCCTGGGAGGGCCAAAAAACGACGACCCTCACGAGGATTCTGGTCCCGAGGGGGGGAAACCGTTTGGCGCATCAACTCGTCTTTGAAGCCAAAAACATTGATTTTACTACGGTTTCGGCCCCTTTTTGGCTTTCTGAAAGGGCCGCGCTCATCGTCCTTCATCGCAAAATTATTGATTATACAGAGGTTTTGGCGTCATTTTCTCCTTCTCAGGGGGCAGCGCTCACTTCCGCTTCTGAGGAGGTCGCAAAAGGCCCCAAGATGACCCCAAGAGGCTCCCAGGAGGCTCCCAAGAGGCCTCCAAGAGGCCCCCAAGAGGCCCCCAAGAGGCCCCAAGAGGCCCCCAAGAGGCCCCCAAGAGACCCCCCCAAAAAGGCTCCCATGAGGCCCCGAAAACCTCCAAGAGGCCCCCAAGAGACGCCCCAGAGGCCCCGAGAGGCTCCAAGAAGCACCCAAGAGGCCCCGCGAGGAGCCCGAACGACTCACACCACGCCGTGGGGCCCCAACGACTCACACCACGAAGAGCCCGAACGACTCACACCACAAGGAAGGGCCCGAACGACTCACACCAGGACGAGGCGCCCGAACTACTCACACCACGAGGAGCCCGAACGACTCACACCACGACGCGGGCCCCCAACGACTCACACCACGGGAAGCCCGAACGAGTTACACCAGGAGGAGGGGCCCGACCGACTCACACACAAGGAGGGGACTCATACCGCGAGGAGACCGAACGACTCACACATAATGAGGGACCGGAAGGAGTCACACAAGGAAGGACGAGGGGCCCCAACGACTCACACCACGAATAGCCGGAACGACTCACATATCTGCAACGCACACAGACGCGAACTCTCGCATTATCTCTGGAGGCCCTCCCGTGGCACTGCAAACCTGCACGTTTAGGGGAGGCCTTCTTCCTGCTTCGTTTTCTTTTTTCTTCTTTGATGGGCAAGGGCGGGTGCACTTCAGCCAGCACGTTGCGTAACGCACGACGCGCCTACTGCGCACCAGCGCGCTAGAGGATCATCGGAGGTTCGTCTTCCAGGCCTGGCGAGGGCCCGATCGACCTCCTAACAAAAAATCGCGACACCTCTTACCCCCTTGGCAGCGAGGGACAGGGTGCCCTCATTTCGCAAGGGGGCGACATCGTGCAAATACAAGCTCGACACTGGCGCGTGTCTGCGGCAGTCCGCGGTGGCAACCGTGCCTGCATGTCCTCGAGAGTTAGCCGCCACAACGCTGCTGCCACGAGGGCGAGGCCAATGGGGCAAGGAGTGAAACATGCATCACATCAACAAGTGGCCGACATAATGGACGAGAGTCCCATGAGGCCCCCAAAAGGCCCCAAGAGGCCCCCAAGAGGCCCCCACGATGCCGCCCCCAAGAAGCCCCAAGACGCTTCAAGAGGCCCCCAAGAGGCCCCCAAGAGACCCCCCCCAAAAGGCTCCCATGAGGCCCCGAGAACCTCCAAGAGGCCCCCAAGAGGCTCCACGAGGAGGCCGAACGACCCCCCCCAGGACGAGGAGCCCCAACGACTCACACCACGACGAGCCCGAACGACTCACACACAAGGAGGGGCCCGAGCGACGCACACCAGGAGGAGCGACCCGAACGACTCACACCACCAGGAGCCCGAACGACTCACACGCAAGGAGGCGCCCGAACGACTTCCACCAGGACGAGGGGCCCCAACGACTCACACCACGGGGAGCCCGAACGACTCACACACAAGGAAGGGTCTCAACGACGCACACCAGGACGAGGGGCCCGAACGACTCACACCACGAGGAGCCCGAACGACTCACTCACAATGAAGGGCCCGAGGCACTCACACAATCATTGATTTTACAAAGGTTGTGGCGTCGTTTTACCTTTCTCAGGGGGCAGCGCACACTTCCGCTTCTGAGGAGGTCGCAAGAGGCCCCAAGATGACCCTAAGAGGCCCCCTGGAGGCTCCCAAGAGGCCTCCAAGAGGCCCCCAAGAGGCCCCCCAGAGGCCCCAAGAGGTCACCAAGAGACTCCCAAGAGGCCCCCATGAGGCCCCAAGTAGCTCCAAGAGGCCCCCAAGAGGCCCCCAAGAGGCCCCCAAGAGACGCCCCAGAGGCCCCGAGAGGCTCCAAGAGGCTCCCAAGAGGCCCCACGAGGAGCCCGAACGACTCACGCCACGCCGTGGGGCCCCAACGACTCACACCACGAAGAGCCCGAACGACTCACACCACAAGGAAAGGCCCGAACGACTCACACCACGACGCGGGCCCCCAACGACTCACACCACGGGAAGCCCGAACGATTTACACCAGGAGGAGGGGCCCGACCGACTCACACACAAGGAGGGGACTCATACCACGAGGAGCCCGAACGACTCACACATAATGAGGGACCCGAGGGAGTCACACAAGGAAGGACGAGGGGCCCCAACGACTCACACCACGAATAGCCGGAACGACTCACATATCTGCAACGCACACAGACGCGAACTCTCGCATTATCTCTGGAGGCCCTCCCGTGGCACTGCAAATTTGCACGTTTAGGGGAGGCCTTCTTCCTGCTTTGTTTTCTTTTTCCTTCTTTGGTGGGCAAGGGCGGGTGCAGTTCAGCCGGCACGTTGCGTAACGTACGACGCGCCTACTGCGCACGAGCGCGCTAGAGGATCATCGGAGGTCCGTCTTCCAGGCCTGGCGAGGGCCCGATCGACCTCCTAACAAAAAATCGCGACACCTCTTACCCCCTTGGCAGCGAAGGACAGGGTGCCCTATTTTCGCAAGGGGGCGAAATCGTGCACATACAAGCTCGACAGTGGCGCGTGTCTGCGGCAGTCCGCGGCGGCAACCGTGCCTGCATGTCCTCGAGCGTTAGCCGCCACAACGCTGCTGCCACGAGGGCGGGGCCAATGGGGCAAGGAGTGAAACAGGCATCACAACAACAAGTGGCCGACATAATGGACGAGAGTCCCAAGAGGCCCCCAAGAGGCCCCAAGAGGCCCCCAAGAGGCCCCCAAGAAGCCCCCAAGAAGCCCCAAGACGCTGCAAGAGGCCCCCAGGAGGCCCCAAAGACACCCCCCAAAGGCTCCCAAGAGGCCCCGAAAACCTCCAAGAGGCCCCCAGGAGGCCTCACTAGGAGGCCGAACGACTTCCCCCAGGACGAGGAGCCCCAACGACTCACACCACGAGGAACCCGAACGACTCACACACAAGGAGGAGCCCAAGCGACGCACACCAGGAGGAGTGACCCGAACGACACACACAACCAGGAGCCCGAACGACTCACACGCAAGGAGGCGCTCGAACGACTCCCACCAGGACGAGGGGCCCGAACGACTCACACCACGGGGAGCCCGAACGACTCAGGCCCCACGAGGAGGCCGAACGAGTCACCCCAGGACGAAGGGCCCCAACGACTCACACCACGAGGAGCCCGAACGACTCACACACAAGGAGGGTCCCGAACGACGCACACCAGGACGAACGGCCCGAACGACTCACACCACGGAGGCCCGACCGACTGACACGCAAGGGGGCGCCCGAACGACTCACACCAGGACGAGGGGCCCGAATGACTCACACCACGAGGAGCCCCAACGACTCACACACAAGGAGGGGCCCGAACGACGCACGCCAGGACGGACGGCCCGAACGACTCACACCACGAGGAGCCCGAACGACTCACACGCAAGGAGACGCTCGAACGACTCACACCAGGACGAGGGGCCCCAACGACTCACGCCACGAGGAGCCCGAACGACTCACACACAAGGAGGGGCCCGAACGACGCACACCAGGACGAGGGGCCCGAACGACGCACACACAATGAGGGGCCCGAGGCACTCACAAAAGGAAGGACGAGACCCCCAAGAGGCCCCAAAGAGGCCCCAAGAGGCCCCCCAGGAGGCCTCCAAAAGGCCCCACAGAAGCCCCAAGACTCCTCAAGAGGCACCCAAGAGGCCCCCAAGAGACCCCCCCAAAGGCTCCCTAGAGGCCCCGAGAACCTCCAACAGGCCCCCAAGAGTCCCCACGAGGAGGCCGAACGACCCCCCCCAGGACGAGGAGCCCCAACGACTCACACCACGAGGAGCCCGAACGACTCACACACAAGGAGGGGCCCGAGCGACGCACACCAGGACGAAAGGCCCGAACGACTCACACCACGAGGAGTCCGAACGACTCACACGCAAGGAGGCGCCCGATCGACTCACACCAGGACGAGGGGCCCGAACGACTCACACCACGAGGAGCCCGACCGACTCACACACAAGGAGGGGCCCGAACGACGCACACCAGGACGAGGGGCCCCAACGACTCACACCACGAGGAGCCCGAACGACTCACACACAATGTGGGGCCCGAGGCACTCACACAAGGAAGGACGAGAGTCCCAAGAGGCCCCCAAGAGGCCTCCAGAGGCCCCAAGGAGGCCTCCAAGAAGCCCCCAAGAAGCCCCAAGACGCTTCAAGACGCCCCCAAAAGGCCCCAAAGACACCCCCCCAAAGGCTCCCAAGACGCCCCGAGAACCTCCGAGAGGCCCCCAAGAGGCCCCACGAGCAGGCCGAACGACTCCCCCCAGGACGAGGAGCCCCAACGACTCACACCACGGGGAGCCCGAACGACTCACACACAAGGAGGGGCCCGAGCGACGCACACCAGGACGAACGGCCCGAACGACTCACACACAATGAGGGGCCCGAGGCACGCACACAAGGAAGGACGGACCCCCAAGAGGCCCCCAAGAGGCCCCAAGAGGCCCCCCAAGAGGCCTCCAAGAGGCCCCAAAGAACCCCAAGACGCCTCAACAGGCCCCACAAAGGCCCCCAAGAGACCCCCAAGAGGCCCCCAAGAGGCCCCGAGAGCCGCCGAGAGGCCCCGGAGAGGCCCCACGAGGAGACCGAACGGCTCACCCCAGAACGAGGGGCCCCAACGACTCACACCACGAGGAGCCCGAACGACTCACACACAAGGAGGGGCCCGAACGACTCACACCAGGACGAGCGGCCCAAACGACTCACACCACGAAAAGCCCAAACGACTCACACCAGGACGAAAACCCCGAACGACGCACACCAGAACGAAGGCAATCACTACCATAGCCGACATCGGAGAAGCCACCGAAACCAAGCTAACAGGAACCGGCTAAGGAACCAGAGCCCCAAAAGAGCGAGATCCCAGGGACACGACTGACATGAATCACACGACGCAGAGGCGGAGGAGGAGGACTGTGAAGAGGAGCCACATGTTTTCGCATCGAGCGCTGTATCACAAGGTACTGCCACCAATGCGCCAACATTGAGTCGAGTCACCAGCACCATCACGTGCCATCATTGCCTCAGATCATGGTAACCAGTGCGAGAAACCTCAAGTACGGTCCCTGCCATGATGCCATGCAAAATCCTCCAGCGATATGTTTCCTACATTATAACTCACCTGACGCGCCGCGCAAGCAGAGTAGCGGCACATCCACCATTGGATACATAACGAAGCTCCAGCCATATATTCACGAAGTACGGACTCCATTGAGGGCAACATCCGCTGTCCAGCCTCACCGTGCCCAGAGATATTCTGTTATAGCAGCGTGACATCCATAGTGGTACGCATGGGCCTCACCAGTACTGGAGGACAGACTATAAACTAAACGTACTATTCGCACCAATGAACCAACACTGAGTGCAAGAAGCACCATCACAGAGTGCAGTAGCCAGCGCCCGAGAACGACAGCACGGGCTTCATCCGACTACAATACAAGTCCAACCAGCACGCTGTTTCCCATAGTAGAGCCTACATGAAGCGCACGGGGTTCAGCTGAGTGGAGTACACGTTCCACCAGCAAACTGTTTCCTATAGTACACACCCTGAGGCGCCACGGAAAATGAGTAGTGGCACATCCACCATTGGATAGACACCGACGCCGTAGACATGTACACAGGAACCCCCGAGTCCATTGAGGGATCATCCCGTTTTCAGCCTTACTATACCAAGGGATAGTGTCGCCAGTAAAATGTCTGGGCCGACGGCCTCCGCGCCATGCCTCATCGTCCCCAGGCTTTGTTCCGCCATTCGGGAATTGGTTGCAACTCGTCTAAGAACTTTCGGTCGTCGGCGAATGTCGCCCCGTCGCTGCCCGGCCAGCGTTTCTTTCCGAAATAGACGGGGGTCAGCGGGCATTGGGCTTGGTGAATGCGGCACTGGCACTTGCACTTGCGCTTGCTCTTCTGCAGCGCTTTGCGCAAGTGGCGCGCTCGTTCGTCGATGTCCGCGACGCACTCCTTGCACTGTAGCTTCTGGCGATTATACTTGTGGTTCTTCAGAAGCTTGGAATTGAATTTGCGAACGCCGAAACTGCACGAGCATCTCTGGCACATGTACGTCGCAAGGTCCGACGGGTCGAATCCTTGCGCACGGCGCGCCTTGCAGACTAAAGTTGTGCCCCGAGAAGACGCGTGATGCCTGCGTTAAGCATTCGACCAGTACTTCAGCTCATATGCCGTTGTACATTTTCCACAGCGCAGCTTCGTCTGACAGTCCAAGCACACCAACCGGGCCTTCTCCCGCCTCTTCGCATTCTTCAGCAGTTGCCTGTCGAACGCGAGGCTGCCCAAGTGCTCCAAGCAATCTTCGCACAGGTGCTCGTCGATGTTGCCGGGAGCAAACCCTCGCTCTGCGCAGCCCGGGCACGCGAGGTCGATATCGGCACACCGATGATGTTTCATAATATTCGGGCCCCACACGCCTTCGTCAAAAACATCTTTGCAAGCAGCACACCCGTGGCTCTGCGGGATCAGGCTCCTCTTCCAGTCATCACGTTCCACACACCGCTTGCATATTGAATGATCTGGCGGGCTTCTCCTTGGAGCGTTGCCATCGGCCATCCCTTGGGAAGCCTCGGCCACCCGCGCAGACCGACAAAGCATTGGGCCGATCTCGCGCGCGCAGTCCATGCATCTCGTCCACCTCCCTTGCGACGCGTACTTCTCGTAGAAGTCAGCGGCTGCTTTCATGCCGAAGTCGCGAGCGTCGAGCATGTACTCCTGCTTCCCTTTGAGGTAGCAGCAGGCGCACAGGTGCTGCCTCGCCATGGGGTCCATCTTCTCACACTCAGCGGCCTCGTCGTCAAGCGTACTCCATTCATGGATCGCCTCGTCTGCTGTGATATGGCCAGACAGCTTCCGCATCAGTCGCTCGGGCCCCACTGGGTTGCCGAGGCCGAACAGAAAGGTCGAGAACGGCTGCATGACGCAGATGTTTGGCAATCGCTTCACTCTGGACAAGCATACGTAGGCAGCAATCTGAGCTGTCATGGGCGCCCTGCTGGACCAATGCTGCAGGTCCGCGAATGCCGCTTCCAACGTCGCCCCCTGGATCATGTGAGCGGTGGGCGCGAAGTCGGGGAGAATCCAGAAGCCCGTGCGTCGAGCTTCGGTGCCTGTGTGTTTGTTGACTTTCCAAGTCCTGGATCTTCGCTTCAAAGGGTATACGCCTGTCGGCAACTTGCCTATGCTCCACTGTGCTTCTGGAAAATGGATATAGATAACCAAGGGCAACCTATCCAATATGAACTCGCCCTCGATCTCCTGGGGGCTGCAATCAGGCGCCGGAGTCCATCCGTAAATCACTCCCTTTCGGCGTCTGTAGAGTTGTCTGCTTCGATCGACGTTGTCCGTCAACCGAATGGGCATGCCTTTGGCCAATGGGTAGATGCTCGGAATGGTGCCCGTCTCCTGGTCGTGCCTCTTCAGCCAGGAGAACAACTTCTCGTCCAATTTCTCCCTCGGCAGATCGCGATCTCCTGGATGCAGCGGCGCATCTCGAACGCAGCACCACGAGAGCTGAACGTTCTTCTGCTCGGCAAACTCCCTCGCGCGCAGGTTCGTCGCGAAGTACCTGGGCACGTTGAAGGTGCACAGAGCGAGCAGGTGCGCCGCTGAATGGGTTCATGCGAAGCTCTGGCGCCAGCGAGTCAGTGTCGGTCAGAACCCTGTGTCTCTTGCCTCGCTCCGCACGGCACTCTTCGCACTCGCCCTCTGGCGAGTTCAGAAGCGCCGCCGTGTCGGCGCGCCCTCCTGGGAAGCGCCCCCCCCAAGTCTTGCGATACGGGCCCAGTACTGGGTCGTCCACCACGTCGTCGTTGCAAACGCACTTACCCGCGCTCGGGGACGTCAACGTCGGAAGCCCGTGGAAATAGCTGTAGTCCTCCATGCTGAGATTCCCAACTCTGCACTGGCCCAGAAACGAGTTGCACCATGCATCGTCGCACCTCATCAATTCAGTCAACTGCCAGAAAGATCGCACGCTGTTCACGCCGTCTTGCCAGAACAGCCCCAACGCGCGGCGCGCGCACCCTGCGGGCACGTCCAGAGGGTTGGATGCCAGGAAGGCGCCCGTCACGGGGTGCAACTGCCAAAAATCAGCGCACATGACCACGTTCACTCCCCCGAAGGCGCGATGCAACTCCCCCGCCCTCTTCTTGTACGTGCCCCTCACCCGGACAGCGGCACTGACCACTCGTTCCAGGGTGCCCAGCAGCTCCGCGGACATCATGCTCACCTGGAAATGTTGCATACAGAATATCTAATTTTCTGTGTGCGCTGAGCTATGCTCATTGCCTCCACAGGTCTTGCAAACATGGAGACGCCTGGGACGCAATAGAGGATTATCAGAATTTGCCCAGACGCCGCCGTTGGAGGTGACGAAGAGCCCGAACGACTCACACCACGTGAAGCCCGAACGACTCACACCAGGACGAGGGGCCCGAACGACTCACACGACCACGAACTCCAACGACTCGCACCAGGAGGAGGGGCCCGAACAACCCACAAAAGGACGAAGGGCTCCAGCGACTCGCACCACGAGGAGCTCGAACGCCTCACACCAGGACGAGGGGCCCGAACGACTCACACCAAGAGGAGGAGCCCCAACGACCCACACACGAGGAGCCCGAACGACTCACACCACGACGAGGGCAACGAACGATGCACTCCATGGAGTGACTCGTTCGGTGCCCTCGGGACCTCGTCGATGATGATCACGCGCAGGGCCCCGCACTTCATGGACTGCTTGTGCCTGTCGCCCATGGCATTCCCGTCGTCGTTCCGCGCCGGGATGCCGCTCCAGTGGTGCACCGTGTGGCCGTTGATCTGCGCCGCCATGGCATTTTGAAACGCCAAGCGAACGAACTGAACGCCGTGCTCCCAACCGAGACCTTCTTCCATTAAATACCGCATCCAGCCAATGACGGCACTTTTTCCGGTGCCCGGAAATCCGTGCACTACGTCCAGCAGAGGCTCCTCGGAATTCTGGTTCACGTTGCCCTGTTGCTTCTCCAGCCACTCAATCTTCAAACGTCGAACGAAGTGCTCGAGAAACTGGCGCTGTTTCTCGTTCGGGATCTTCGAGCTCGCCAATATGGAAGCAAACGCTTTGTCTATGCTGGTGAAGCAATTGCCTGCAGGGTTGAACGAAGCAGCAGCATCTCGCTTCTCGTCGAAGGGAGCATCGTGCGCCTTCTGGCTCGTGCCACCTGCGGATAGAGCTGCGAGGTGGTCCTGGTACGCATCCTCGAAGATATTTCCCGGACATCCACGGTCTCCAGCCTCGACGCCAGATGGTTCCGTCTTCCACACTCGCTCTCCGATGCGATGGCTTTGTTCACACTCGTGAAGTCGGACACTTTTCTTCGCTCGGCTGTTCTCCGAAGCTTTCACCTTCGCTTTCGCCGAGGCGGTCCACTTCTCGCCGAGGCTGTCCTCTTCTTTGGCCGATTGGAGCAGTTGTTGAAACTTTCTACCAGGGAGGCTCAGCGGAGGCATATCTTGCTCTTCCTCCGACGCATCTGCCTCGCCCTGATCATCTGCCGCCTTGCCAGGCGACGCCATCGTATTCAACAGGAAACTCTGGATGAGTTTCGCCGCTGCTTGGCTGACCACGTTCCCGCGCACGTACTCGTCCCAAGCGGTCTTCCAGGATACGCTGTCCAGCGTCGATGGCGTCCCTGTTGTGGTTGTCTTCTTGGTTAGTCTACACGAAGCTCGAACTTGGGGCGACTGGTGCTGGGCCTCCTGCCAATGCCGCAGTACCGTTGACTCCGTCCCCAACATACTCAGGTGAGGCACAGTCACGTCTCCTCCATAGAGCGTCCAGGGACGGAAAAATAAACTGCAATACTGAGCGTTGTACGTAGAACTTTTGTGTACGCTGGGCATGGGCAAGCCTTCGATGACCACCACGTCCGGCCTCGCTTTCCTGACCAGAACGCATGAGTGGCAGAAGACACCTGCGTCCTGCGGAAACACGAAATACTCGTCGGCCTCGGGTGTCACTGCTATGTAATGCTCTCCAGGCTTGGCGGCGACGTCCCCATCTTTGTACTGCTTGCTCCTGATTAATTGTTGACCTCCTTTCGGGGAGACGTGAGACCCGGGCGCGGGGGGCTCGGAAATCCCCCACGAGGTCGCCAAACAAATCACGAGGCCGAGCCTGCATTTTGACGAGGCCTCCCGCTGCAGACATCCCGCAAAACTCCCCCTCGTCAAAATCTGAATCGCGGTCGTCAAAAAACGATGCCGAGCCCGAGTCCTGGCAAACCCGGGTCTTGCGCCCCCCCGAACCTTTTGTCCACGCAGTTCGTGCTGGCTGGTTGCGGTTCAAGTAGTGCGTCGGAACCAGCAGTGGTTCGCACCTCCACCGCCGCAAGAACTCGCACGCGGACAACAACTTCCAAGGGTGCTCCAAGGGGCGATATGCGTAGGCGTCGAAGTCGTTTACTCTCGACCGGTCCGTCCGCACGTTCGGTTTGCGAGCCGGCGGGACGTGCGTCGTCACGCTCGTGTCCTTCATCTGCGACGAATTCTGGGACGTCTCCAACCCGTTCATCCACGACCGCCCATCGATCGCCTGCGAGCCAAATGTTCGGATGCACTCTGCCTTCAGAACGTCCCCCAGGTCCAGATTGCAGCACAAGTTGCAGACTTCCACGGCGCCGCGGTACGTGCTGTTCATCTCGAATTCCGTTATCGGCCTCCCGCTGCTTGCTCTGAGCTGCGCCGCTTTGCCCCCGCCCTGTATCTTCGCCCTCAAGGTAAACAGCTTGTCCACGCATTTCTTAGTCTCCAAAGTGCCCGCGGGCTGTCGCTTGCCAATGTATCCCCCGAAATATATCCATTCGTAGCTACCTGCGTGCGCTGAATTGCTCGAGTGGTTCTCCCCAGACTCTGCTTCTTCATGATGCAGCGTTTCTTTGTGCAGCAAATTTCATGCGTTTGTTCGATGATCGGCAGTCGGTCATTGGGTTTCACGTCGCTGTTGCCCCCTGCAAAAGCGACGCACAGGCCCGGCATGCACCCGTTCAGCCACTCCTCATTGCGCAAGCCGAGAGTTTGCCCCATCCAATTCCGGACTCCGCTTGTGCGCAGCGTGAACTTCTTGGCGATGCCCTTGCAAACCAGCAGCGGCGCCGTCATCCACTCGGGGGATGCTCTGTTGGTCCACGGCGCCTCGTGCTTGCACTCTCTCTTGTTCTTCTTGGAGGCGCAGGCGTTCGGCGCCAAACGCTTCTCCTGCTTGGTCTTCGAATCCATGACCAGTCGATGTATGTGGTGCTGGCACCGACACATGAAATACTGTAGAGCGCCGTTGAACTTCTCCTCGAAGGTGGCGCCGTCGCTGTTCAGGCCGAGCTTCTGCGCTTCCCCTGGGGCTCCCTGCGCGGACAAGCCCAGACCGGCTCTCGCGTGCATTCGGACGACTCCGAGTACGTCGGGAAGTTCTGCTCCAGCGAAGTCCTCTCTCTAGCGAATTGGTCCACGTCGGGATACCTCTCACAGCAGATTTGCCCGAGGAAATGTTTCAGCTCCGGCGCATTCGCGAGACCTTCCTCGATTTTCTGGGCGATCTCCTTCAGCGCGGCGAACTGGTGCAGGCGCTGTACGAACATGAAAAAATGATAACGCAGCCCCCCCGTCGTTTTCTGAGCCTCCACGGCGCCGAACAAAACGTCCACGCGCCCGGCAATGCCCCCCATGGCTTCCGCGTTGCTGCCGAGGGCGTCCTGGCACGGCGAGGCAGATTCAGAGCACTGCGGACAGCGAGGGCACATGCGCACTCCGAGCATCGTCGCCAAGACCGTGCGGATCTGCACGAAGAATGCGCTGGGGGCGGCCAAGGGGTCCTCCGCGAGGAACAAGCGACGCGTGTCATATCCAGGAATGTTGACCTCAAACTCGTCCTCTGGCGACGGCTCCAGGCACGGCGAATCGCCCTTTGCCCACTTCTGTCTCCTGCTCTCGCCTGCAACGAAGGGATCGCCCTGGCGGTGCCTGCTGAGCCTGAGCGCTAGATAATTGCGCCGCTCTCCTGGGGAAATGATACAGAATATGCCATTCCCGTAATTGACGCACGCCCAGATCCCCAGATGCGAAATCTTCGTCCGAATCTCCTGCGTGCCCGGAATGGCGCGGCATCGAAAGCGGAAGTCCGCCAAAATCCGCCGCTGCAGATTGCCGAGGCCGACTGCAAAAATCAGCTTACTGGCATCATTATTGATCTTGCGGCGTCTGCCACCGGGTAACGTGTAGTAACCCTTCTCGAGCTTCTGCAATAAATCAGCAGCGGCAATGGCAGCGTCGGTCTCCGCGCTCTCCGCGCTTTGGCCTTGCAACCGCCCCCCTCGCTTGATGCTCAGGCTTGCTCCGAGATTGACGCGCTCACGGAAATATAGATTCCACAAGGCCGGCGCGAAGCCCCAAGTACGTCTGAACTGGCCCTCTATCCGCTGCGGCAAGCCGCGCGTGAGGTCAAACAACCTCACTGTGGTCGCTGGCCCCATCGCAAAATGCGCCTGCGGTAGTTTCCGCTGGGCTACGCCCACTGACGGTTCGAGCCAACTGTGCAGAAGCCCACGAGGAGTTGGGGGATCTCTCGTCTCTGGTCGACGCCAACGAGGTTGGTTCGGGGCGTCGTAGCCGCCAACAGCACGCGGCAGCGTGAAGGGAAACGCCATGCCCAGGCACCAGGCGGCATGCTGATTCGTCAGGTCCGTCCCACTCTGGATGTTGACATCGCCGAACCTGGCAAACACGGACTTGTAATTATCCGAGATGTTCGACTGGGCTCTGGTGCTCCGCTCAGCGACGATATAAGACGGGCTCAACGCAGAGACGAAATCCTCCACCCGTCTTGCCCGCTCTGGAGGCGTCGCCACTTTGTCGTGAACGATGGAAGCTGTGGCCCCGTCTACCTGTTGTACCGCATCCTGCGCTGCCTGCGGGATGAACTTCGCCTCCCCGTATTTATCTGCGTATTTCTGAGAGTACCTTTCGTGGGGGCGGGCTGCCACTCTGTCGAATGAATTCAGGCCGTTGTTGCCATGCCCTGGATAGCCGCTGTCGCGCATGATCTCCATCAATTTTTGCATTACGGGGATGCGCAACGTCAGCCCTTTCAGGTGCTGCGCCAGGTCTTTGCTGCCCCCTTTGATGCGCACGTTCACCAGCGTCGCCAACGTTTCCTCCGAATGTGGCACACCGAGAGCATCCTGCAGCAACTTCAGCCGGTCCCCGTGGATCTCCTCGGCGTGCTGAGAGGCTTCGCGGCAACATCTCTCGATGTCGTCCCAGGGCATGGAGAAGCTGAAGAGATTGCCCTTCTCAAAGCCCCGCAGACCCGGACACGCTAGAACCGGACACCCAACACCTCTCGAAACCAAATTTTCCAAACGGCGGCACGAACGAAATACTGCACTGCTGCATTTCCAGAATAAACCCGGACACAAGCCTCAAAAGCCCGCAAGACCCCTCTAAACCCGGACACAAACCCGAACCCTGCAGTGCAGCTAGGCAAACATGCACGGGTGCTGAAAAACGTGACATTGCAAGAAAAAAATGTTTCCTTGGTTTTCCGTGTCCTGGTTTATCTGTGTCCTGGTCTCCGGGGGCCTGACCTTCGCCTGCGTTCTGGCTTCCGGCTTCCCGAGCGGGACGTCGATCAGGTTGCCGTGCGGGGCCTCCAGGTAATAGACCAACATCGTACTCCACACTGCGCAGCGCGCCGCGCACTCCAGCCACGTGACGTCGTTCTCCACAATGTATCGACTCACGTGGCCGTAGTAATGGTCGTTCGCTATGCTCATAGGGATGGTCCCGCCGTCGAGGAGAGAGGACGCCGCCTCGTGATCCCTGAGTTTCCCCGTGCAGTCGCGGCAAACTGGCACCTCGCACTGCGGGCAAAGTTTCCTGCAGAACGGCGGCGTTTCCCAATCGTCCGAATGTCTGTCGGGACACGCGAGGCGTCGGACGTCCTCAGTGCACCCGAATAACTTCCCTGATCTGCCTTCGAAGCTGAACTGGACGGCCCACCGCGACACGTGGCGCTCCTGGTTTTCAACACGGGTGCTCAACGGTTCACTTAACACCTTCTGTCCTCTCCACGGGTGCGCCTTGCTTGTCTCGAGGTCCCGATCCACGTGCCGCTTCTGCCATAGATCGAACCCGCAGTTGTTGAGCGGCGTCCCAGGGAAGTTCTTCTCAACGTCCTGGAAAGCCGCCTCTTTCCAATATCTTATCTCGACGTTGCCAGACGCGAGGGACATGGAACTCGACTCCAGGTCAACTGGCGGGTACCCCGCGCACGTCGTGCGAAGTTGGCCGCATATGAAGCAGGCCAGACATGTCGTCGTCTCGTCGTTGTACCGGAGCGCGAGCGGGTTCAGGGATCGCCGAGTTGTCGACAGCCCCAACATTGGCCACCGCTCCCGCTCGGCAACGGCCATGGCCTCGTACACGTAGTCCAAGTTCGTCATCCAGCGAATATCGTTGTTGCAAATCTTCCTTATCACACTGGCATGCGTGAGATCCCCGGCGCCGCCGGCGATATGGTGCAAGAAGGCTACCCGGCCACTCGTGTGGAAACGGCAAGGCCCGCTGTGGTTGTTTTGGAAAGGACACGAGTACAAAGGCAACTTCACTCCAGTTTCCAAGTCGGGAGCTGTCAAGGCTGCGCCGTCAGCTGTCAGCGGCGGCGTGGGCCGTTCTCGCATGAGTTTGCGAAGTTCTCGGCAACGGCCATCAATCGCGTCCATTTCCACGGGCTCTCCACGGACTTGCTCCGCGTTGGCGCGAACTGCAAAATATTGCTCCTCCACGCCGTCGTCCCCTTCGCTATCAGATTCCTCGCAGGCGCCTTCGCTTGACTCCGAAGCGATGCCTTTGTCTCTGTCAGTTGCCTCCACAGCCGGCGTCCCTGCATTGCCTGGGAATTGGAACCCCAAGAAATCGAGCACGTCCGTGACGCACTGGCCCCCGTCAGTCGCCGCGACACCCGGCATTGCCGAGGCGGCGTCCTGGCGCTCCGCCGCATTGACGTGGTCGTCGCAACCAGCGTCGCATCCACTATGCATTTCGAAAGCCTCCTTCAGATGCAATCCAGACTTTCCGCCGGTCGCGCGCCGTCCAGCGCGCGCCCCGCGCGGCGGCGGCGGCAGCGGGGCGCGCTCGTTACTCTGGCCGTGCTTCTCTCGTTCGACTTCCTCGTCTGTCCTTGCTCGCTTTGCCGGGGCACTCCCATCCTCCTGCCGCGTCGTCTGCTGCGCCGCTCCATCGTTCCCGTCTCCGCAGCTTCTCTCTTCGGCAGGGGGACGTGCCGGGGTTCTTTCACTCTGGGTTTTCGGGCGCTTCGCCTCTCTGTGCCCATCATCTTCAGTGGAGCGATCGCCGCCCGGGCTTCTCCCCCGCCCAGGCAACTGCTCCTGCGGGCAAACTAGGGACGTGGCCACCGCTGGAAGGCTCGGGTCTCCGACGTGCGAACGCGCGTACGTCAACTCGTGCGCCGCAGAGCACTGCGCGAAAATGACTACATTCTGCCTCTTGCAGCGCGCCAGCGCAAGCAGTTCGATGTCGCTGAGATAATAATCTGCGCACGTAGTCATGGCTTCCAGATAGGCAGGATAGACGGCATTGAAGAAATTTGCGGGCAGCCCGGCAGATTGGTAGTTGCACTCCCTGGCCTTGTCCACGGACTCTGCGAAGGCCGATATAGGTTCCAGGTCGACGCCGCCGTCGAAATCGAGGCCGTCAACCACGTCGTGGATCTTACAGAGAAGCAAATCGAATGAGTTCTGGAGGCATGCATCTTCAACGACACTTCTGTGCCACTCTCGAGCGCCAGCGGTTCCCGCGAACAGCGCCTCGTACTTGCTCAGGCGGCGTCCTCCACAGAACTCATCAGATGCTTCTGCCGTGTACTTATTCAACAACCCCAAGGATCGCATCAAAGGCATTATGAAGACATCCTGGAAATCTTCGACGCAGAGATAACCAAACTCTTGCATTATCCTTGTTTTACGCTCCCTGTGCACTTCGAACTTGTGCAGTTCTTCCCGGCATGCCTCAACGCAGCGCTGAGCAACGTCGAAATAGGATTCCAGAAGGCAGTGCCACACGTGCTGACCTTCGTTGTCTCCCGCGTGCAGCGGAGCACCGAAGGGCCCCGATTGCTTCGCAAAAGGTTGGATCAAATCCCAGGAGTGCCCATTCCATGTCGCCCAGCAGCTCCTCGGACGACAGCCTCGATTGAAAGATGTCAGCGGTGGGACCGAATGCTTCGCGCAGAAACGAGCGAGCGTCGGGCTTGACCAGCTCACCCCACTCCCACTCGCCCCACACAGAATGAATGGCGCACGCGCCGTCTCCAGCCGTAGGCATCGTTTCCATCAGCATCCCCCGCAAGTCTCGCACCGCTCGGGGCAAGGGCGCGTGAACCTCACGTAAGTCCACGACTGGCATCTCCGTGAACTCTGCCGCACGCCCTCAGGTGTTGGGAAGAATAGCGTCCGTGCGGAGCTAAACTCACTGCAGAAGAACGTCCGTGCGGAACTAACTTGACTTGCCCCACAATGGCTACGGAAAATCGCTAGGGAATCGTAGCGCCTTCGACCCTCTGATGGCAAAACCCTTGTGGACCCTAGCCTTTGTCGCACTCCCTTGTGGACCCGAGTCCCTTGTCTCGACTCCCAGGACAAAGCAATAGTAACATCTTCAGAGCCAGCACGACCAGTAAACCCGATGGGAACCCGAAAAAAAAACCAGGAAAACCAGGCACCAGCAAAGGCGAGATCGGAGGAACCAGCAAAGGCGAGATAACAGGACCCGACAAAGGAACCAGGACCCAGCCAGGGCAGTGAAGGGAGGGGGCCTCGGGCCAGCAGCTCGGTTGGTACGTATGGGTATCTCTTTTTGTATATGTCTGGGTTCTTCTGGTGGTTTTCTGTGGTTCTCGTGAGTTTTCTGTGAATCGTTCGGTGGGTTTTCTGTGAGTCGTTCGGGCCGCTCGTTCTCTGGGGGGGGGGTTTGTGAGTCGTTCGGGCCGTTCGTTCGTTTGTGCATGCTTCTGGGGGTTTTCTGTGAGTCGTTCGGGCCGCTCGTCCTGGTGTGGCGTGAGCCGTTCGGGCCTCTCGTCCTGGTGTGCGTCGTTCGGGCCCCTCCTTGTGTGTGAGTCGTTCGGGCCCCTCGTGGTGTGAGTCGTTCGGGCCCCTCGTCCTGGTGTGAGTCGTTCGGGCCCCTCCTTGTGTGTGAGTCGTTCGGGCTCCTCGTGGTGTGAGTCGTTGCGCGCCACTCGTCCTTGGTGTGATCGTTCGGGACTCTCCTGTGTGTGAGTCGCATAGGGCTCCTCGTTGGTGTGAGCCCGGTCGCGGCCCTCGTCCGGGTGAGTCGTTTCCACGGGCCCACCTCCTTGTGGGTGACGTCGTTCGAGCTCCCCGTGGTGATTGTGAGTCGTTCGGGCCCCGCCGTCCTGGTGTGCCATCTCGTTCGGGTCCATCTTGTGTGTGAGTCGTTCGGGCTTCTCGTGGTGTGAGTTGTTCGGGCCCCTCATCCTGGTGTGAGTCGTTCGGGCCCCTCCTCCTGGTGTGACTCGTTCGGGCTCCTCGTGGTGTGAGTCGTTCGGGCCCCGCGTCGTGGTGTGAGTCGTTCGGGCTCCTCGTGGTGTGAGTCGTTCGGGCGCCTCGTCCTGGTGTGAGTCGTTCGGGCCCCTCCTTCTGGTGTGAGTCGTTCGGGCTCCTCACTTGGGTGTGAGTCGTTCGGGCTCCCTCGTACCGTGTGAGTCGTTCGTGCCCTCGTTCCTGGTGTGAGCGTTTCGGGCCCCTCCTTGTGTTGTGAGTCGTTCGGGCTCCTCGAGGTGGAGTCGTACCAGAGCTCTTGCCCGCTCTTCCGGTGTGAGTCGTTCGGGCTCCTCCTGTGTGTGAAGTCGTTCGCGCTGGCAGCGGTAGGTGAGCGTCGGGCCCTTAGTCCCTGGTGTGAGTCGTTCGGGCTCTTCGTCCTGGTGTGAGTCGTTCGGGCTTCTCGTGGTGTGAGTTGTTCGGGCCCCTCGTCCTGGTGTGAGTCGTTCGGGCCCCTCCTCCTGGTGTGACTCGTTCGGGCTCCTCGTGGTGTGGGTCGTTCGGGGCCCTCGTCGTGGTGTGAGTCGTTCAGGCTCCTCGTGGTGTGAGTCGTTCGGGCGCCTCGTCCTGGTGTGAGTCGTTCGGGCCCCTCCTTGTTGTGTGAGTCGTTCGGGCTCTTCGTGGTGTGAGTCGTTCGGGCCCCTCGTCCTGGTGTGAGTCGTTCGGGCTCTTCGTGGTGTGAGTCGTTCGGGCTCTTCGTCCTGGTGTGAGTCGTTCGGGCTTCTCGTGGTGTGAGTTGTTCGGGCCCCTCGTCCTGGTGTGAGTCGTTCGGGCCCTCCTCCTGGTGTGACTCGTTCGGGCTCCTCGTGGTGTGAGTCGTTCGGGGCCCTCGTCGTGGTGTGAGTCGTTCGGGCTCCTCGTGGTGTGAGTCGTTCGGGCGCCTCGCCGCCCCCCGTCCCCGTGTGAGTCTGTACGGGACCCTACGTCCTGTGTGAGGTCGTTCGGGCACCTCCTCCTTGTGTGTGAGGCGTTCGGGCTCCCCCCCATCGTGGTATTGTGCGTCTTTCGGGCCCTGGTCCCCTGGTGGCGTTGTCCGTCGGGCCCCTCCTTGTGTGTGAGTCGTTCGGGCTCCTCGCGGTGTGAGTCGTTCGGGGCCCCCGTCCTGGGGTGAGTCGTTCGGGTTCCTCCTTGCGTGTGAATCGTTCGGGCTCCTCGTGGTGTGAGTCGTTCGGGCCCCTCGTCCTGGTGCGAGTCGTTCGGGCCCCTCCTTGTGTGTGAGTCGTTCGGGTTCCTCGTGGTGTGAGTCGTTCGGGCCCCTCGTCCTGGTGTGAGTCGTTCGGGACGCACACATATACAAAAAGAGAGAACCATACGTCTCAAATTCGACAGCATTGCCCCCTTTGTGTACACTGACAAAAAGACAACCCCCAGAACCCAACTACGCGCGTGCGCTCCAAGACGCCCGATTGAAGCCACTGGCTCCCCCTTTAACCATCTCGTCAACCCCATACGCCTCTCGTCCACCGGCACAGCACGGTGGCGGAGTGGGCCGGAAGCCATTAGGATACTCCCAAGGGTGGTGGGCGGAGACGCCAAAGGCTTCGAAAACCGCGAGGGGGGGGAGGATAAGGGAGAAGAAAAGGACGGAGAGGGAGGGCTCGGAGGCCCTTGGAGGGGTGTGTGTGTGTGTGTGTGCCCATCCGAGGGAACGGTGCACCCCCCCCTCCCCGTCATGAAAACGAGGCACCAGCCGTGGCAACGACCCCCCCCCTATCCCCCCCCGCGACCTGAGTAGACCACCCAGGCCAGCGGGGGACGTCATAGGGGGCGGGGGTTCTGACTTCGATGAAAGAAGAAGGAGGAAAGCGGGAGGGAAGGATCAGGCAGACGAAAGCCCTTTTAGGCTTTACCCGGCGTGTGGATATGCCCTTTTTGGCTTTTGCGGGGGCTAACCCGCGCGGTCGCCCGCAGGCGACAGGGCGCCCAGGCCCGCTCCGCGCGCGCGCAGGCGCGTGGCAAACTACATGCGCACGACCGTCCGTGGAATCGAATGGAACCGTCCGCGGCAAGTCGTCCGCGGCGAATCAGGACCACGCCGCCCTGGAAGAAGAGGCGCTACAAGGATACATTATGTGCCGCTGGAGATCCAGATGCGACGAGGACGCTGCAGAGAAACATTTTGCGCGCGTACGCACGACCTGGAACGACAAGGACAATACAGGAACAAATTCGGTGACGCTGGAGTCCCCGATGAGACGACGAAGCTGCACAGACACGTCTCATGGCGCAGCAACACCGAAGTGACGCAAACGCACCCCGCGACAAGACAAGGACGCTGCCAGAAGAAACTCGGCGACGCAGGACTGCCTGGAAGCTACAGAGGCATGGAAAGGAGGCTACGAGGAAACTACAGAGGCATCGAAGCGTCTCGACGACGAGGAAGCTACAGAGGCATCTTCTGTGACACTGGAGCTCCGCAGGACAAATGCGCACTGAAACCCCGAAAAACGAAATCCCACCAGCCCTTTGGGCGTGAGTGGTTTAGGGCGTCCGCTCTGTTCTCAGCCCCCCTTCTTCCCCTTCGGCGAGGGGTTTACCCCTCCCCCTACCCCCTCCCCCTGGACCTGGAGGGGGCCTTCCGCGGATCGTCAGAGGGTCCTTTGTCTATCCCTGGGAGAGCTACAATTCCCACCAGCCTTTCGGGCGTGAGTGGTTTAGATAGCTCTCTCTGTTCTCAACCCCCCTTATTCCCCCTCGGGGAGGGGTTTACCCCTCCCCCTACCCCCTCCCCTGGGCCTGGAGAGGTCCCTCCGCGGGTCGTCAGGGGAGTCATTTACGACTCCTGGGAGGGCTAAAAAAACGACACCCCTCACGAGGATTCTGGCCCCGACGGGAGGAGGGAGAAAAAAACCTCTCCTCTTCTGTGAAGCCAAAATCATTGATGTTACTACGGTTTTGGCCCCATTTTGGCCTTCTGAGGGGGCAGCGTTCATGAAAGCCCCCCTCTTCCTTCAAGGCGACATCATTGAGTTCACGAAGGTGTTGGGCTCATTTTGCCCTTCTGAGGGGGCAGCGCTCATTAAAGCTCCCCTCTTCTTTGATCGATCTCCTCCAAGATGGCCCCAAGAAGCGCCCAGGAGACACCAAGAGGCCCCATGATGGCCCCAAGAGGCCCCCAGGAGACCCCCAAGAGGCCTCCAAGAGGCCCCCAAGATGCCCCCAAGAGACCCCCAAGAGGCCCCAAGAGGCTCCCCCGAGGCACCCAAAACATTCCTGGAAACCCCTTGGTTGGGCCGCCAAGAGACCCCCAAGACGCCCCAAACGGCCTCCAAGAGGCTCCCAAGAGGCCCGAAGAGGCTCCCCCAAGGCACCCAAGACGCTCCTAGAAGCCCCTGGGGCCGCCAAGACGCCCCCAAGACGCCCCAAAAGGGTACGAGATGCCCGAACGCCTCACGCCACGAGGAACCCGAACGACTCACACCAGGACGAGGCGCCCGAACGACTCACACCACGAGGAGCCCGAACGACTCACACCACGACGAGGGCCCCGAACGACTCACACTACGAGGAGCCCGAACGAGTCACACCAGGACGAGGGGCCCGAACAACTCACACCACGAGAAGCCCGAACGACTCACACCAGGACGAAGAGCCCGAACGACTCACACCACGAAGAGCCCGAACGACTCACACCAGGAAGAAGGGCCCGAACAACTCACACCAGGACGAGAAACCCCAAACGACTCAAACCACGAGGAGCGCTTTCTCTCCGTCCTCCTCCGCCTCGTCCTTCTCCCGCTCCCCCCACAAAGAGGATGTACAAGGAGGCGGGAGGAAGGAGGAACAGGGGAGATATGCGGGGCCAAGCGAACACACGCCTGAAAAACACGATTGTCGGCTTGCTTCGCGAGAGTTGCTGCTGTGAGATGGGCTGGTGGGGATACGCGAAGCGTAAAGAATAAAATGTCATGGTCAATGGGTTCCGCCGATGACATGGGGAAGAAGGGATAATGCCGTCAAGCATGCACTAGGGTGACACTGAAGGGTGGAGGCCGGCCCGCCGGCCGACGCACGCGCGTGCGCCGCAGGCTCGCTCCTTCTTCGCTTCCCTAAAGCCAAAATGGTATAGTTACGGAAGCAGAAGCAGTCAGTTCATCGGGAAGTGCGCGCAAGGCAAAAGAGCAGAAAAGGCCAAAGGGTGGTGGTGCGGAAGGGGTGCATTGACAGAGTTGCCTTCCCGACCTCAAACCACTCCTTCTGCCCAAATATATGGCAGGGGAACTTGTCGGAAACCAGCAAAAGGCACTGAATCGCCCAGATAGCTGCGAGATAACCGCCAGGTAGCTTTAGTTGAGGCGTCCAGATGGCCTGGACAGGCGCCACACGTTTATCACAACGCATCTCATATGTCACAACGTTGTGTACCAGCAAATTCCATACGCCGTCGCAGTATGGGCCGATCCTGTAAGTATGAAGTACGTATGAACTGTGTGTCCCCTCTGTGCCAGCATTTTATGTGTGCTATGAGTGTCTATGCATGGGGTCAGGTTTGTGTGTGCCTTCTTGGTGATTGTGAAACGTTTGCGTTCGTTGTGTCTGCTCGTGGTGGATTCGCCTGGTGTGTTACCGATCAATGGTTTGGGCACCTGTTGATTGCTAATGTTGCTGACGTGTGCAAACAGTTTGTTTTCCCATGTCCTAAGATGGGGTTATTGTTATTACTTGGACGCCTCCTACTCCTCCTCCTTCCTCCTCCTCTTTTCTCCTCCCCTCCTGTCGGACTTACTCATACTCACACTTGCTCATACTCAGACTTACTCATACACAGACTTACTCATACTCATATTTACTCATACTCAGACCTACTCATACTCAGACTTACTCACACTCAGACATACTCATACACAGACTTACTCATACACAGACTTACTCACACCCAGACGTACTCATACACAGACTCACTCATACCCAGACTTACTGTTTGCCTGTTTCTGGGCTCAACATCCTTCGCTTGGAGAGCAGATTTTGAGGATGTCTCAGGCGGGGCGCTGGTTTCAGCACCCCTAAGGGGAGCCGCCAGGGGTGTTTGCACGGGCTCGTTCGCGGCCATGTTGTGGGGATGTCTGAGGCGGTTTGCTTGTTTCTGGGCCCAACATCCTTCGCTTTCGGAGCAGATTTGGAGGATGTCTCGAGCGAGGCGCTCATTTTCACCCCCCAGGTGGGCCAGATTTTGAGGATGTCTCGATCGGTTTGCCTGTTTTGGTGGCCGGGCTCGTGGCCCTAAGGGGAGCCGCCAGGGGTGGTTGCACGGGCTCGTTCGCGGCCATTTTGCGGGGATGTCTCAGGCAGTTTGCTTGTTTCTGTGCTCAACATCCTTCGCTTTCGGAGCAGATTTGGAGGATGTCTCGAGCGAGGCGCTCATTTTCACCCCCCAGGTGGGCCAGAGTTTGAGGATGTCTCGATCGGTTTGCTTGTTTTGGTGGCCAGGCTCGTGGGCGCAGATTCTTCTCAGGATGCCACAGGAGGCTCCAACAGGCTCCAGGAGGCCCCAGGAGACCACATGAGGTCCCAGGAGGCATCAGGAGGCCACAGAAAGACTCAAGAGGCCACAGGATGTCCCAAGAGGCTCCAGGAGGCCCCAGGAAGCTCCAGAAGTCCTCAGGAAACCACAGGAGGCCCCAGGAGGCAACAGGAAGCGCCAGGAGGCCTCGGAAGGCAACAGGAGGCCCCGAGAGGCCCCAGGAGCAGGAGGCCTCAGAAGGCAACAGGAGTGGCTCCAATCCCATGTGTTTTACGTATGCTCCTATAGATTGGCCTCACCTGGAGCACGAATCCTTGATGTTATACGTATGTTTTACTATCTTGGTCCCTTCTCCTGTGTAACACAATCCTAATGTTTTACCTCATGTTCCTATAGGATTGGCCTCCTCCTGGGCACGGATCCTTTGTGTTTTAAACCGCCGTGTTCCTATAGATTGCCCGTGCTCCTGTGGGCTCTAATCCGCGATGTTTTATGTACGTCTGTTGCTATATATTGCGCCTCTCTTGGGGGACGAAACCTCCCTAGGAGTTCCCAGGAGGCCCCAAGAGGCTCCTGGAGACCCCAGGAAGCCCCAGTAGGTTTCAGGAGGCCCCAGGAGGCCCCAGGCTCATGCACAAAGACGCGCTCGTACTACTGAGGCTCATTCACACTCCAATTCATTCGCAGTTAGATTGATGTCCAGACCGTCACAACTGAAGCCCGTTAATATTCGAAAGCTCTTGCGCCTAGACACTCACGGCGGACAGGTCCATGCGAGTAGATGCACATATGGGGAGCTCCACGCAGTGAATATTCATGATCGATGCTAATGATGTAATTCAGTGTGTTCTTGTGTGACTTGTTCGCGGTTGCTTGATGTGTGTCCCGATGTATGTCGCTGGTGACTGTTCAGTCTGTTTGCTCTCGGTGGCTGTTCGTGAGGCCACTATTTGCTGTGTGATTGTGTGTTCTGGATGCATGCTGCTGCTGGTTTTGGTAAAACGTTGGGGCCTGTGCTTGGTGCGTGCCTTGTGCGCACCCAAGACGTGAACGTTAAGACAATATGCTGTAGGCGTCTGCTCCTGTCCTGGGTATGTTGCCCATGTCCGTGCACGGCGCGGATGTCCTGACGCATGGCCGGCGTGACGCCTCCCTACTGGGGCTGTCCGTTCGCTGCGCTTGGTCGAGTTGCGCCCCTGGTCTTAGGTCGGGCGTGTCCTCCTACAGGTGGACTTTGGACGAACGGTATAACATAGTCAAACATTTTTCAATAATGGTCAAACGTAGTCTTGGTTTCAAAAACAACACGTCTTTAGACTAGTTTGACTATCTTTGAATAGTCCGCCTGCAGAGAGGAACAGGCCCGACTCAAGCCTGGCCGAACGGGCTTGTATCCCCCAAGCGACGCTCACTCCAAATCCCTGAATCGTTCCCCGGGTCCGGTTTTTTAAAGCGCCTTTTTTGTAGCTGGGACTGGGGGGGTCCGGTTTATCAGCTAAGGCGCTTTCTCTGGACTGGGGCTTAGAAGGTCCGTTTTATCAAGGCGCCCCGTCGAAGAGGGGTGTTCTGGAATATCAGGTCGCATTTGGAGGGGGTCCGGTTTTTAAGGGGGTCGATGAATAAGGGATTTGGAGTAGGCCCGGGTCATCCCTCACGCTGCGTAGCGTACACGTCGGCCGGAAGAAGTAAGTAAACACATGAAGTAGGAAGGCGGATACAGTAGATTGGATTCAGGTCCCCCCAGAAAACAACAACACATAGCAAAAGCATGCCGATTATTGAAGTAGGAAGGCGCTTGAAGTAGATTGGTGTCGGGGAATCAAAAAATCCCTAGTTTCAACGACCGGCGTGTACTTGGCTGGGTGTGCTGGGTGTTCGGCCGGTGCCCGATGAGAGGACGCCCCGTGGGCGCCTCGTGCTGGGCGGAGGTGTGCCGGGATGTCGCCGCGTGCCCGCCCGTGGGGGTGCACCCCGGGGGCGGAGCAGGAGGGCGCGCCCGACCCTCGCAGTTGCAGGTGCACTCCCAAGGTTTCGGGGGCGCGCAGACATGGACTATCGGTCCATGGCTGTGGTGCGCAGTCGCCAAATCCATGGATCGGGGGAGGTGCCCTTCCCAAAAATGCGACCAGTGCCGCCTCGCGCGGCGGCGGAAAGCCGCGGTTCCCCATGGAAGTGGGACCCGTCGCCAATCCACGAACCCTTGATCCGTGTTTGCGATCCCCTGAACGCTGGGGGAACAAAATTGTACCGATGCCGCTGCTCCCCCGACCTCTCCCTGGGTGCGTTCTGACCACGATTTCAAAGCGAATCGAACGGTGGCGGCGATGGCCTCCTCGGAAATGTGGCGGAAGCAGGGGGGCCCTATCGCCGAAGCGCCTGCGACGATGCGCGCGGGTGCTCGGCATGGGGCTGCGTAGGTGCTCGAGCAGTGACTCGCAGAACGCCTCGTGCACTTGGGCGCTGGTGTGGCCGCTGGGCGGCGACGCCACTCGACGGCCCAAAATGACCTCCACGTGGATTGCGGTGCCCCCAAAATGGGCTCAAGACAGCCCGCGCTGCCTCCAAGATGCTCCAAGAGGCCTCGAAGAGGCACCCCGAGAAGGCCTCGGAAAAGCCAGAATAATCAATTTCCAATGGGAAAACGTACATGTTTAGCGCGCACGACTTTTCGGCCTTCGCGGCGGTGAAGCCAGTCCAAGAGGCTCCCAATACCGCCACAATACGTCCGAGGAGGCTCCCAAGGAGCGCCCAAGACGGCCCAGGCGGGCGCCGACGCCACTCGACGGCCCCAAATGACCTCCACGTGGATTGCGGTGCCCCCAAGATGCCCCAAGATGGGCTCAAGACGGCCCGCGATGCCTCCAAGATGCTCCAAGAGGCCTCGAAGAGGCACCCCAAGAAGGCCTTGAAGAAGCCAAAATCATCAATTTCCAATGGGAAAACGTGCATTTTCAGCATGCTGACTTTTCGGCCTACGGCGGTGAAGCCGGTCCAATCGGCCCCCAAGACCACCCCAACACGTCCGAAGGGGCCCCCAAGAAGCGCCCAAGACGGCCCGAGCGGGCGCCGAGACAGCCCAAGAGGTTCCCAAAACGGCCGGAAAGGGCCCCAAGCCGGCTCCCAGAGAAGCCCAAGCGGGGTAGCCCGCGCCGAAAATCCGAACCTTCCGCTCCCAGACGGCTCCAAGACACCCCCAGAGGCGCCCGAAAGAGCCCCAGAGGCTCCCAAAGACACCGCACAAAAAAAAAAAAAAAAAAAAAAAAAAAAAAAAAAAAAAAAAACAAAAAAAAAAAAACAAGAGGCCCACAAGAGGCCCCAAGAGTCCCCAAAACGGCCCTCAGGAGGCTTCGAGACTACCGTCAAGAGGCCTGCGAGAAGTTTCCCCAAAGTGATCCAAGCGAACGCCGCACAAGCCTCATGCCCACAACCCGCGCCCAGCGGTCAGACTCCTCGCAACTTCCGTTCCTTGCCGCCGTGCTCGTCGCTTGTCTCCGCAGGGCGTTTCGGCGGTTCTCTCCGCAGCGCCCGTCCCGCCTTATAGCACTTCGCGCAAACCACCGGATTGCCCCGCTCGAAAAAATATTCTTCTGGTCCTTCGACAGATGGCCCCCGCCTGCGAACGCGGGCTTCGACCCGTCCTTTTTCGGGGGACGCGCAGAGCATTCAACCTTATTCGCCACCCTGCGCGCACCGTGGCACGCCTGGCACGCTACTGGCCTATGGTGGATGCCCGTTTGGTGGTACTTTTTGATATGGTCTGATGTCAGATGCCCCGCGTCTTCGAACTCTGGGCTGCTCCCGTCCGCTCACAAGCGTTAGGAACCCACGTGTTTTCACGGCTGTCCCGCGCTGGGGTGTTAGGAACCCACGCGTTCCCACGCATGTCCCGCTCTTGGACGTTAGGAACCCATGTGTTTTCACGCCTTTCCCGCTCTGGGGCGTTAGGAACCCACGTGTCTTCGGGACAACCCACAATGCCTCCTAGACGCCCCCCCGAGCCCCAAGATGTCCCCCAAGAACCCAACGAAGCAAAATGTTCCGAATCCCTTTGGGCCGATGTGGAGGCCCCAAGAAGGCCTCCAGAAAACACCAAGAGCCAACCAAAAGGACCCGAAAAGGCGCCCTAGAAGGCCTCACAAGCAAAACGCGGCAACCGCGAGTTCCCCAACGGGTCGGCGGTGTGGCGTCAGCCTGAGAATCCACGTCCGGAAGTGACGTGCTGAGCGGCAGCGTTTTCCGCGGATGCTGTAAAGCAGTGGATCCAATGTGTCCAATGTTTGCATGATTCCCACATGCTGTATTTTGTTACATTATTATGTCTCCCCCCTAACCCCCCCCAGCAGTCGCGCCACATGAACGGACCAAGATGCCCCCCCCCCTTCCGGGGCCATAAAAACCGACAAACACCTATGACAAATCAACCAATTCAACCTCTTGGGCCTCTTGGGGCTCCAAAAGGGCCTCAAGATGGCCCAAGATGGCACCCAATACGGCCCCAAGACGGCCCAAGATATTCCCAACGGGGGCCCATGAGGCCCCCAAGACGGCCCCAAAAGCTCCAAGGACGGCAAAAGAAGGCCCCCAAAGCGCCCACAACTGCGCCTCCAGAGGCCGAACATATTGATTTTCCGATGGTTTCTGCAAAATGTTTGCGTTCTCGTCTTTTCCGACTTTCAACTATCCATGACGGCCCAAGCAGCTTCCAGAATCGCCGCAAAACAAACCCCCCAAAAAAACCCAGGAGGGGTCCAAGACGGCCCAGGAGGGCTCCAAAACGGCCAAAGGAGGCCCCCAAGACGGTCCAAGAGGCCGCGAAGACGGCCCTAGAGGACCCCAAGAGGACTCCAATGCGGCCGCGAGAGGCCCCCAAGACAGCCTCCGAGGGGGCGAAACGGCGCAAAAGCGCCAAGACGGCCGAAGACGCCCCGAAAAGGCCCCAAGAGGCCCCCAAGAGGCCCCCAAGAAGCCCCCCAGAAGCTTCCAAAAGGCCCCCAAAAAGCCCCCCAAAGGCCACACAGCGACTGAAGTCTAATGTCATTTCCCCCCCTCTGGGCGAACTGCGGCGCAGCGCCAGCCAGGTGGAAGTTGGTCACTGCGGCGCCCATGGTTATAGCCGGCGCTGGAAGGGAAGATGGGGAGGGTGTATGAAAAGGAGGGGGGAAAGGCCCCAAAGAAGCTCCCAGGAGGCCTCCAGGAGGCCCCCAAGAGGCTCCCAAGAGGCCCCGCGACGACGTGACTGTACGTGCTCTGGACGTGCACCCCGCGAAGCGAGAGGAATCCACGTCCGGAGGTGACGTGCTGAGCGGTATTTTCGGCGAGCGCCTTAATGCAACGTATCCAATGTATCCAATGATTGCATAATTGCCACATGTTGTACTGTGTTACGTTATAATGCCTCCCCCCCCTACCCCCCCTCTGGGAACCGAGCCACAGCGCCGTACCAAACTGGTCGGCCCTCCTTCTGGGGTCCCAAACATACAAAAACCTATGAAAAATAAACAAATTCGGCCTCTCGGGCCTCTGGGGACCCCAAGAGGGCCTCAAGATGGCCCCAAGACGGCCCAAGACGGCCCAAAAACGGCCCAAGATATTCCCAACGGGAGGCCATGAGGCCCCCAAAACGGCCCCAAGAGGGCCCCAAAAGCCCCAAGGACGGCCCAAAAGGGCCCCAAGAGCGCCCACAACTGCGCCTCCAGAGGCCGAACATATTGATTGTCCTATGGTTTTTGTAGTACGTCAGCGTTCTCGCCATTTTCGATTTTCAAAAATCCATGACGGCCCAAGCAGCTTCCAGAATCGCCCCGGAACAACCCAAAAAACCCCCAAGAGGGCCCCAAGACGGCCCAAGAGGGCCCCGAAACGGCCCAAAGAGGCCCCCAAGACGGTCCAAGAGGCCGTGAAGGTGGCCCAAGAGGACCCCAAGAAAGCTCCAATGCGGCCGCGAGAGGCAGCCAAGACAGCCTCCGAGGGGGCGAAACGGCGCAAAAGCGCCCCAAGGCGGCCCAAGACGCCCCCAAGAGGCCCCAAGAGGCCCCCAAGAAGCCTCCAAAAAGTCCCCCGGAAGCCCCCAAAAAGGCCCCCCAAAAAGCCCCCCAAAGGCCACACAGCGACTGGAGTGTAATGTTATTTTCCCCCCTCTGGGCGAACTGCGGCGCAGCGCCAGCCAGGTGGAAGCTGGTCACTGCGGCGCCCATGGCCCATGATTAGAGCCGGCGCTGGAAGGGAAGATGGGGAGGGTGCATGAAAAGGAGGGAGGTGGGAAAGGCCCCACAGAAGTCCCCAAGAGGCCAAAAGAAGCTCCCAGGAGGCCTCCAGGAGGCCCCCAAGAGGCTCCCAAGAGGCCCCGCGACGACTTGACTGCACGTGCTCCGGACGTGCACCCCGCGAAACGAGAGGAATCCCTTAATCGTTCCCCGGGTCCGGTTTTTTAAGGCGCCTTTTTTTGTAGCTGGGGCTGGGGGGGTCCGGTTTATCAGCTAGGGCGCTTTCTCTGGATTGGGGCTTAGAAGGTCCGTTTTATCAAGGCGCCCCGTCGAAGAGGGGTGTTCTGGAATATCAGGTCGCATTTGGAGGGGGGTCCGGATTTTTTGGGGGGGTCGATGAATAAGGGATTTGGAGTAGGCCCGGGTCATCCCTCACGCTGCGTAGCGTACACGTCGGCCGGAAGAAGTAAGTAAAACACATGAAGTAGGAAGGCGGATACAGTAGATTGGATTCAGGTCCCCCCAGAGAACAACAACACATAGCAAAAGCATACCGATTATTGAAGTAGGAAGGCGCTTGAAGTAGATTGGTGTCTGGGAATCAAACAAATCCCTAGTTTCAACGACCGGCATGTACTTGGCTGGGTGTGCTGGGTGTTCGGCCGATGCCCGATGAGAGGACGCCCCGTGGGCGCCTCGTGCTGGGCGGAGGTGTGCCGGGATGTCGCCGCGTGCCCGCCCGTGGGGGTGCACCCCGGGGGCGGAGCAGGAGGGCACGCCCGACCCTCGCAGTCGCAGGTGCACTCCCAAGGTTTCGGGGGCGCGCAGACATGGACTATCGGTCCATGGCTGTGGTGCGCGGTCGCCAAATCCATAGATCGGGGGAGGTGCCCTTCCCAAAAATGCGGCCAGTGCCGCCTCGTGCGGCGGCGGAAAGCCGCGGTTCCCCATGGAAGCGGGACCCGTCGCCAATCCACGAGCCCTTGATCCATGTTTGCGATCCCCTGAACGTTGGGGAGACCAAATTGTACCGATGCCGCTGCTCCCCCGACCTCTCCCTGGGTGCGTTCTGACCACGATTTCAAAGCGAATCAAACGGTGGCGACGAGGGCCTCCTCGGAAATGTGGCGGAAGCAGGGGGATCCTATCGCCGAGGCGCCTGCGACGATGCGTGCGGGTGCTCGGCATGGAGCTGCGTAGGTGCTCGAGCAGTGACTCGCGGAGCGCCTCGTGCACTTGGGCGCTGGTGTGGCCGCTGGGCGGCGGGTGGGGGGTCGGCTCTGCCGCAGCGGGAGGAGAGGAGACGTCGAGCTCTCGCTCCGCCCAGAGAGGCCCCAAGAGCCCCGCGGCCCAAGGGCCCAAGCGGGCCCCAAGAGCGGCCCAACGGAAACACGAACTGACATCGCAAGTCTTTCCCGCCGCGATGGCCCCAACAGCCCCCCCCCAGGCGCCCCGCGGGGGGCCCGAGAGGCTGCCGAGAGGCACCCAGCCCAAAGGCTCCCGCGAGGCCCCCGGAGAAACGGTGGGCTTCTTCCCTGCGTGCTGCGCGGGCCGTGCCGATTTTGTTCGGTTCACGCGCGCAGGCAGGCCCGTCGCGTCCCGACGCTGCGCGGCGGGCCCCGTCGCGGACTTTTTTTCTTCGGTGATACCAGGTCTCGGCTACATCCGGTCGGGATCTGATATCTAGTTGAAAAGAATGGAATATAGGCGTAGACATTTACACGTAGACATTTACAAGCAAATGCACTGCGCGCGCCCGAGAATCAAGGTGAACTCTCGCACGACTCAACCCTTTCCTGGTGATAATTGTCTTTCCTGGGTAACGGTCGTTGCCCAAGGGGGGGGGCCTGGGCGGCAGGGTAACGGTAACGGCGGCCGCGGCGTGCAACCGCCAGGGTGCGTCCGCGCCGCCGGCGCATCAGTGGCCTGTGTGTACCATAGCATGTTCTTCGACCAGAAGAGGTGCGCTCTCGACCCGCGAATCAAACAAGTACCATAGCATGTTGGAGGGATTCCAAGCCCCCCCCCCAATACGGACGTCAGCGTTACCCGGGGCCGCGCGGCGTGGCCCAGGTCACGAGCGCTACCCTGGGGAGCTTGGAGAACAACGCTCACCCGGCTCCCTGGCAGCCCCAAGACGATGCCGCGGTACCCCCGAGGTTGCTCCGCAGGGCCCGCGGAGAACCTTTGGCCAGGCAGGGCCACGAGGGCGGCCCAGAAGCGGCGCCGAGGGTCGGCCCCAATAGACCATGGTAGGCATGAGCAGGATCGAGTCGCGAATCCGGATCGGATCGACAACATATCGGGTCGCCAACGAGTCGTCCTGACTCGAGTCGAAACTGGATCGCCGCGCTCGGTTTCGGCCAGACCCTGCAGATGCAAGTGACATCGAACCAAAACGAAGCGGCATGGAAGTCCGACAGGCGATGCTACAACCCGCTCGTCACACACACACATACACACACACACAAAAACAAACACACACACACACACGCACGCACGCACGCACGCACGCACGCACGCACGCACATACGCACACACACACACCGTGTATCATCAGGCTATGTGGCAAACAAAAAAAAGGGGTCGGCGTATGTAGCGCGAACCTTAAGAATCAATGTGTACCTGCAGCTGCGACTCGAACGAGCTGACGTTCACTGTGTCCAGGGACGCCTTCATAGTGGCCGCATCATCGTAATCCTCCGAAGCATGAGTGGGTACGTCGACGCTGTGCCCCACCGTAAGGGAACCGCTGGAGAGTCTGCGGAGCACGGCCCCAAATCTCCGAGCATCCGCGAACCAGGCAGAGACGTAGCTCGCAGGTGTCCCAACAACACCAGCGACTGTATGACTGACGGCATCCAGCACCTTGTCTGAGTGCGGACCAGTCAATACGGCCTGGGGGTCTTCAAAAGAGAGTTCAATCAATCCGACTAGCCTCTGCTGCGCGAGGGTGTTTCCGAGGTCATCGGCAACTGTCGCAGTGGCCTCTTCGTCCGTGGAAGTCGCATCCTCAGTGGGGAAGGCAGTGAGGGGTCCAGTCGTCTCCACCTCCGTGGTGCCATCCTCGAACGTTGTCGCAGTAGTCACTCCAACGTTCTCAACACCGGTTGTGGTCGCCTCCTCGCCAGGAAACTTAGCAGGGGCTCCTGTGGTGTCCAACGGAACCTCAAACGTCTCCACGTCGGTGGTGGTTACCAGAGTCGGAGATGGCGCGGAAGTGCAATCTGGTGGCGATGGACAATCTACGAGTCCGTAGGATGCAGCATCCTCAAATGATGCGCCGAACCCGTCGGTATATCCTAGCTGGGCGCAGGTTACATCACTGCCCTCGACGGCTTCGTCTGGGTCAGACCATGTACCAGAAAGGTACGCCTGAAGCTCCCCCAGCAGATTGGCGAGAGCCTGGTTGAACACGCCCATTCCAGTTGCCGTCCACGTGCAATACTCGAGCGTCTGCGTCGCCTGTGTGGTGCCGAACTCCTGCGCAGTGTCTTGGTCTTGTGTGGTGTCCGGCTCTGGCGTCGTCGGAGCCTCGGTTGCTGTGGCAACCACCTCAGTGGTCTTCGCGTAGGTGGTGGCTCCATCCTCGCCTGGTAGCACAGTCGGGGCTCCAGTGGTCTCCACGTCCACCTCAAACGTCTCCACGTCCGTGGTAGTCACCACATCGCCAGGTGACACAGTAGGGACTCCAGTGGTCTTCACCTCCATCGTGCCCTCCTCTGTTGCTGTCGCAGTGTCCGCCTCAGACGTCGCAACTTGGGTGGAAGACACCTCCTTGCCGAGGCTTGTGCTGGAGAGTGCGTCGGTGGTAACCGATGTGCTAGTCAGAGTGGGGGTGATATTAACTTGTGACGTTGAACTAGTGCTTGCAATGATGGTTACACTCGTCGTGATGCCCATCACACCAACGGAGTACACCCCGTCGCCGGCATGCGAATCCGCCGCCCCCTCTGAGACAACAGGTGTATGTATGTATGTTATCGCTTGCCGTCCCCAAGCAGCTCCCCCAAACCAGAAATCGAATGTGTGGACAAGGGGGTTGCCATAGAGGGCTCTTTTTGCTTTAGAATGCTTCGAGCCAAACTCCCACCAAAAGATCCCCAGAAAACCCAAGCCGTACACAAGTAGACGTGCAGGGTCCAGCAGAATGGCCGCAAAGCGCTGTGCATCAATGTTCGCCTGCAGCAGCGATTCGAACGAACTGAAATCTACACTATCAATGGACTCCTTCATGGTATGGGCATCCGGATAATCACCCGATACAGCAATGGGCACATCGACGCTGTACTCGACAGTGATGAGCGTGGCGGCGTTTGTCCAGGTGCTGCTTTGAGAATGACTTGTGCTGGTGAACGTCATCGTGAATCTGCGCGGCGAGACCCCACGACTCCGAGAGACTGCGAACCATGCGAAGACGAAGCTCGCGGGCACCTCGACAATTCTGGCGACGGTCTGACCAACTGCAGTCAGCACTTCTTTAGGGTAACGCACAATGACATAAACATAAGAACTCGGAGGTCCGCGCGGATTTCTCGAATCGGCGCTGGACCCCCCAGGGCGGAGCCTCTGGCGCCGCCCCTGGCGCGCTCCGCGCGCCAGGGAGGGGGGCAAGGAGGGGGGTCCAGCGCCGATCCGAGAAATACGCGCGGACCTCCGAATTTTTATGCTCATCCCACTGTTCGCTCCCCTATTCTTTCGAGTGCGGACCGGCCAGGACAGCCCCTGGCCCCTCGAAGGCGAGCGCGAGAGACCCCCGGAGGCTCTGCGGGGCGACCGTGTCGCCGCCGCCATCCACAGCACCGCCTCCGCTCGTGCTCGTGCGGGACACCTCGGACATCGCAGCCCCGGGCGTGGTGGTCCAGGAGGCGACCGTGGCATCGGACGACGTCGCAGTCGATGTGATCCGCCACCGTTGGAGGAACGAGCAATGGCAGAAGCATGAAAACTCGGAGGTCCGCGCGGAGTCGGATCGGCGCTGGGGCCCCCAGGGCGGCGCCTCCGGCGCAGCCCCCAGCGCGCTCCGCGCGCCAGGGAGGGAGGTCCAGCTCCAATCCGAGAAGTCCGCGCGGACCTCCGAGTTTTTGTGTATGCCACTTCTTGTTTCCCGAACTGTGCCCCCTGGCACGCTGAGGCACGTTCGAACGCCGACTGCTGCCTGGTGGGACTTCCGAAATCTTCTGAGGCCCCGCCACCCACAATTGGACCTGGGAATCGGTCGGGCCTGCCCCCCTACAGGGGGATTTTGGGCGAAAAACAAAAAACTCAAACAAATAATCAAGAATATGCAAAATACTAAAAGATCGTCCCCAGACTGCTTTTACTATTTTTGAATATCCCCCCTGTAGAAGGACAGGCCCGACTTAAACCTGGGACAGAAGAACATCCGTCAAGAGCTCGAGACCCTCCGCCGGCAGAAACACGCAGAACGTTCAAGGGTACCCTCCTCAGGATCCGCAAGAGCATCCAACGAACACGAATGACATTACAGTTAGGTCGGGCCTGTCCCCCTCATGACAAATAGTCAAAGCAGATTCAAACATATTTAAACAAAAGGTCAAAACATCGTCCCCCGACTATGTTTGTGCTATTTTTGAATATTCCTCCTGTAGGTGGACAGGCCCGACTTCAGATTTCAGTCAACTCGCATCACAAGGATGCGCGATGAGGATGCAAGGGCCCTGGACGCCGATTTCCAAGCTTTTCGAGCGTAGCGCGGCCAACGACAGTGGCCAAGGATGGACCGAGGAGGCAGGGGAAGGCTGCCCATCCTTTTTATGCGGCTTGACTGTACGTAGCCGAGATGGAAACAAAAACACGGCTCTTGGAGAAGCCGTGCGGACATCTCGGGCGAAACGGTGGCTGCCGGACCGAGCGGTCTTGGGCTCCCCGCCGCCCCCCTGTGTGGGGCGTATCTGTTTTTGTTCCCCAATCGGTGCTTGCACTGAAGGGGTCCTAGCGGAAATTGAAAGATTTAGCGAAAATTTCACGCCGGTTTTGGTGGCCGGCTGGGTCCCCGGGTTCCCGGTTCTGGGTTCCCGGGTTCCTGGTCACTGGTTCCGGTCCGATGTCGGTGGGTTCTGGTGCATTTTTTCTCCACTCGTGGAACTCTCTGGCGAGAATCCCCGAACCGACCTCGATCTCATACCTAGGGCCGGCTTTCTTGGACACGCCACGCCGCGTGCATTGACTCCCCCCCCCCATCCGAGGCTTCCTGGCAGCCCAGGCGCCTCCCTGGGGGGTTTTCGCAGAGGCTCGCTTTTGGGTGACCGAAAAGGGGGTCCAGCTGCAAGGGGTCGGTGCAATAGATTCGGGGCAAGTGTATTGCAAATGCGTTGCGCGCGAAAATCCAGAAATACACTTGCGCCCCGAGATGTATTGCACGACCCAAACGTATTGCAACCGTTTCATGCTTTCGTCAACCAAAGACGGCCTTCAAGATGGCCCAAGGCGGCCCAAGAGGCCCCAAACCGGGCCTAAGTACGGCCCCATATGTCATCGAGATGGCCCAATGGGCCTCCAAGAAGACCCAAGGATGCCCCAAGATTGCCGAAGAGACCCCCAACACCCCCGAAAGCAACCTGTCAGGCCACTAAGGGGGCCCCAAAACCGCCCAGAGATGCGCCCAAGACGGACTTCGAAAGCACTAGAATGCCGAAGAGCTCCCTAAGGCGGTCCAGCGAGGCCACCAACACGTCTTCAACAGACCCCAAGCGAGGAGGCGGGAAGAAGAGGAAGGGAAAAAAAAACAACGACAAACGCGAGGGCAGACACCCCGACACGGCGCGCAAGAGCGTGTCATAGTTCACGGCTCTCCCAATTCTCGGGACACGAGGCGTCGCACTTTATGGCTGCATGTGAGCTTCTTGAACAATCAACACCCAAGGCGCTGGGCTGGAGCGGAAGCGGGACTTGTCGCAGGCAGATGGATAATGCTTGTCTGGCTTGTGCTGGTGAGTGTGGTGGTGCTCGACGCAGCACTGGAGGCAGTGAGTGATGTTGAGCTGATGCTCGAGACATCGACTACACTCGCTGTGATCCCCACTACAACCAGGAAGTACACGCCGTCGCCCACTTCCGAATCAATACTGGCCTGCAGCAGCGACGTGAACGAGCTAAGGTCCACATTGTTCATGGACTCCTCCATGGTGGCCACGTCTGGATAATCGGCTGATGCGTCAACAGGTACGTCGACGCCGTACTCCACCGTGATGGGCGTGGCAGTGCTTGTCGAGGTGCTGGTCTGCGTGTGGCTCGTGCTGGTGAACGTCATCGTGAATCTGCGCACGACAGCCCCACGCCGACGAGCATTCGCGAACCAGACAGACACGTAGCTCGCGGGCACACCAACGACACCAGCGACTGTCTGACCGATGGCGTTCAGAACATGTTCCGAGTGTGGTCCAGTCAAGACAGCCTCAGGATCCCTGACAGAGAGCGCGATTGATCCCAATAGGCTCTGCTGCGCGAGTGCGTCGCCGATGTCATCCACAACACCTCCCTGGCTAGTGCTTGTCTGGGACACGTCGAAGATCGTAGTACCGGGCGTAGTGGTCCAAAAGCTGGAAGTGGCCTCGGACGACGTCACAGTCGATGTGATATTGCTTGTCTGGCTCGTGCTGGTGAGCGTGGTGGTGCTGGACGCGGTCATGGAGGTAGTCTGTGATACTGAGCTGGTGCTCGAAACATCGACTACACTCGCAGTGATTCCCACTACAACAAAGGAATACACGCCGTCGCCCACTTCCGAGTCAATACTGGCCTGCAGCAGCGACGTGAACGAGCTAAGGTCCACATGCTCCATGGACTCCTTCATGGTGGCCACGTCTGGATAATCGCCCGATGCATCAACAGGTGCGTCGACGCCGTACTCCACCGTGATGGGCGTGGCAGTGCTTGTCGAGGTGCTGGTCTGCGTGTGGCTCGTGCTGGTGAAAGTCATCGTGAATCTGCGCACGACAGCCCCACGCCGACGAGCATTCGCGAACCAGACAGACACGTAGCTCGCGGGCACACCAACGACACCAGCGACTGTCTGACCGATGGCGTTCAGAACATGTTCCGAGTGTGGTCCAGTCAAGACAGCCTCAGGATCCCTGACAGAGAGCGCGATTGATCCCAATAGGCTCTGCTGCGCGAGTGCGTCGCCGATGTCATCCACAACACCTCCCTGGCCAGTGCTCGTCTGGGACACGTCGGGCATCGTAGCTCCTGTCATTGTGGTCTCAAAGGTGGATGTGGTCCCGGACGACGTCACAGTCGATGTGATAGTGCTTGTCTGGCTCGTGCTTGTGAGCGTGGTGGTGCTCGACGCAGCACTGGAGGCAGTGAGTGATGTTGGGCTAATGCTCGAGACATCGACTACACTCGCAGTGATTCCCACTACAACAAAGGAGTACACGCCGTCGCCCACGTCCGAATCAATACTGGCCTGCAGCAGCGACGTGAACGAGCTAAGGTCCACATGCTCCATGGACTCCTTCATGGCGGCCACGTCTGGATAATCGCCCGATGCATCAACAGGTACGTCGACGCCGTACTCCACCGTGATGGGCGTGGCAGTGCTTGTCGAGGTGCTGGTCTGCGTGTGGCTCGTGCTGGTGAACGTCATCGTGAATCTGCGCACGACAGCCCCACGCCGACGAGCATTCGCGAACCAGACAGACACGTAGCTCGCGGGCGCACCAACGACACCAGCGACTGTCTGACCGATGGCGTTCAGAACATGTTCCGAGTGTGGGCCAGTCAAGACAGCCTCAGGATCCCTGACAGAGAGCGCGATTGATCCCAAGAGGGTCTGCTGCGCGAGTGCGTCGCCGATGTCATCCACAACACCTCCCTGGCGAGTGCTCGTCTGGGACACGTCGAAGATCGCAGTACCAGGCGTAGTGGTCCAAAAGGTGGAAGTGGCCTCGGACGACGTCACAGTCGATGTGATAGTGCTTGTCTGGCTCGTGCTGGTGAGCGTGGTGGTGCTCGACGCGGTCATGGAGGTAGTCTGTGATACTGAGCTGGTGCTCGAATCATCGACTGCACTCGCAATGATTCCCACTACAACAAAGGAGTACACGCCGTCGCCCACTTCCGAGTCAATACTGGCCTGCAGCAGCGACGTGAACGAGCTAAGGTCCACATGCTCCATGGACTCCTTCATGGTGGCCACGTCTGGATAATCGCCCGATGCATCAACAGGTACGTCGACGCCGTACTCCACCGTGATGGGCGTGGCAGTGCTTGTCGAGGTGCTGGTCTGCGTGTGGCTCGTGCTGGTGAAAGTCATCGTGAATCTGCGTACGACAGCCCCAAGGCGACGAGCATTCGCGAACCAGACAGACACGTAGCTCGCGGGCACACCAACGACACCAGCGACTGTCTGACCGATGGCGTTCAGAACATGTTCCGAGTGTGGTCCAGTCAAGACAGCCTCAGGATCCCTGACAGAGAGCGCGATTGATCCCAAGAGTGCTCTGCTGCGGCGAGTGTCGTCCGCCAAAAGTCATCACAGCACCTGTCCTGGCTAGTTGGCCGTCTGGGACGCGTCGAAGATGAGTAAAAAGTAATAAAAAAATATATAAATAAGACATAAATAAAAAAAAAAAAGAAATAAAAACAAGATAAAAGTAGTAGAAGAAAAAAAAACACAAAGATAAAAATATAAGAAAACAAAAAATTAAGAAAAAGACAAGAAGAAAAAAAAAGTAGTAAACTTACGTGCCTGCCAAGAGGCGTAGTGTCCAAAAGCTGGAAGTGGCCCCCTCGGACGACGTCCACCGTCGATGTATATTGCTTGTCTGCTCGTGCTGGTCTTGTCGGTGGTGCTCGGACGCGCGGGCTGAGGTAGTCCTCCTGTGCTACTGAGCTGGTGCTCGAAACATCGACTGCAACTCGCAGTGAATTCCAGCTACCACAAAGGAACTACACGCCCCGTCGCCCACTTCCGAGTCAATACTGGCCTGCAGCAGCGACGTGAACGAGCTAAGGTCCACATGCTCCATGGACTCCTTCATGGTGGCCACGTCTGGATAATCGCCCGATGCATCAACAGGTGCGTCGACGCCGTACTCCACCGTGATGGGCGTGGCAGTGCTTGTCGAGGTGCTGGTCTGCGTGTGGCTCGTGCTGGTGAACGTCATCGTGAATCTGCGCACGACAGCCCCACGCCGACGAGCATTCGCGAACCAGACAGACACGTAGCTCGCGGGCACACCAACGACACCAGCGACTGTCTGACCGATGGCGTTCAGAACATGTTCCGAATGTGGGCCAGTCAAGACAGCCTCAGGATCCCTGACAGAGAGCACGATTGATCCCAAGAGGCTCTGCTGCGCGAGTGCGTCACCGATGTCATCCACAACACCTCCCTGGCTAGTGCTCGTCTGGGACACATCAAAGATCGTAGAACCAGGCGTAGTGGTCCAAAAGGTGGATGTGGCCTCGAACGAAGTCACTCTCGATGAAATAGTGCGTGTCTGGCTCGTAATGGTGAGCGTGGTGGTGCTGGACGCGGTCATGGAGGTAGTCTGTGATACTGAGCTGGTGCTCGAAACATCGACTGCACTCGCAGTGATTCCCACTACAACAAAGGAGTACACGCCGTCGCCCACTTCCGAGTCAATACTGGCCTGCAGCAGCGACGTGAACGAGCTCAGGTCCACATTGTTCATGGACTCCTTCATGGTGGCCACGTCTGGATAATCGGCCGATGCATCAACAGGCACGTCGACGCCGTACTCCACCGTGATGGGCGTGGCAGTACTTGTCGAGGTGCTGGTCTGCGTGTGGCTCGTGCTGGTGAACGTCATCGTGAATCTGCGCACGACAGCCCCACGCCGACGAGCATTCGCGAACCAGACAGACACGTAGCTCGCGGGCACACCAACGACACCAGCGACTGTCTGACCGATGGCGTTCAGAACATGTTCCGAATGTGGGCCAGTCAAGACAGCCTCTGGATTCTCAAAAGTGAGCGCGATCGACCCCACCAAGCTCTGATGCGCGAGTGCGTCGCCGACATCACCCACAGCACCTGGTTGGGTCGTGCTGCGAAACACAATGGCAGCACCGCGAACAATCACGACCGGAACCCTGGACCCCATCATTCTGCAGCATTCTTCGAATCGGATCGACCCGCCACGGTCCCAGGGCAGGGAGCCCATCATCGAATCGATAAGTCGGATCGGCGATCGAAATGAATCGGATCGGCGGAAATCGGCAGCCAACTCATCAAAAGTCGAATCGGCGGACATCGGCAGGCTGGCATGCCTCCAAGAATAAGTCGGAACCCAAATCGGAATCCCAAATCGAATCGAATCGGAGTCGGAAACCATCGAAATCGAACCGAATCGAAACGGAAGAATCGGAGCGAGCCCGGCGGGGGCCCGAAACACTGGGCCCAAACGCCCGGCGTGAGAACATTGCACGCCGGGCGCGGCAGCACCCGACGCAGTGGTCCCAGGGGCGGCAGTGCCAGGCGTCGCGGTCGATGAGATCGTGCCAAACTGGCTCGTGCTGGTGGGCGAGGAGGTGCTCGCCGCGGACCTCCCGGTGAGCGTGCCGGCAGTGCTGGAGCCCGTGGTGCTCGTGGAGGTCGGAGCGGCGGAGGTTCCTCTGCGGCCGGGCGGGGGGGCCGCGGCCGGGAGCGGAGCAGAAGGGGAGGGGGGAGGAGGAGCAGCAGCGACTGCCCAGCTCCGCCTCTCATCTCCCCGCGCTTCTCTGCCCACCTACCGTGCACCGGTTTCCTCCCCACACGCGGCTCGCTCCGAGGCGCCCGCTGCGGAGCGGAGCGGGCAGGAGGGAGGCGGGGTGGAGAGCGAGGGGGTCGGTCGGGGGGAGGGGATCGGAGGAGCGGGAGGGGGGGGGCCGAGGAAGGGTCAGGGGAGAGCGGGGGAGGTGAGGAATGGCGGGGGGGGAGTGGCAGGCGGGGGGGGAACGCGGAGCCGAGGCGTTCTGACAGGGGAACTGGCGCAGCGGGAGGAGCACGGTACTGTGGTGGGGTGGTTCGTGGGGGGGAGGGGGAAGGCAGGGCGAAGCGGGGAATGCGAGAAAGGAGGGAGAGTGGGAGGGAGGAATGTGAGAAAGGAGGGAACGCGGGCCAAAGCGTTCTGGTAGGGGGGGAGGATGGGAGGGGCGGGAAGGGGCGGGGGATGGGAAGTGGCAAGGCAAACAAAAAGAAAACAGAAGAGTGGGAAGGATAGAGAGAGAACAAGGGAGGAAGTCGAGGTCAGAGGAAAAAAAGAGGGGACGGAAGGGGGGAGTGAACGGGAGGACTGGAGAAATTGCAGGGGGAGGGGGGGGTGGATGGGGTGGGCACGGACGAGGGGGAGGTGGGGGGGAAGAAAAGCCAGATGCGACACAGATGGAAGGGTAAGAACATCATGGAGGACAAGTGCACGGGAGGTCTCCTGTGCTCGTTCTGCTGGTTGCTGTCTCGGTAATAGATGTCACGCTTCGCGTAGTCGTGGTGGCGGTGACGATCTTAATATCTGGCTGCGTGACATACAACGAATCATCATCCATTCCAAGTCCCTCTGATTCAAACGCTGCCTGCAGGTCCTTTGCAGTGCCAGTGGGGTCCACACTGATGTTCTCCTCGGAAGGTGCCGTATCAGGGGGAAAGGTATTTGGCGGCTGGGGCTCAAATCACCACAAGAAAATGTCACACCTTGTTTCGATGGCACTTTGAGGCTGCGCGTCCACAACGCCCATATTCACAACAAACGCACACTAGTGATAATGGGAAGCCCACAAAAGACGTACGCGCCCAACTATGTACATGAACACGGCCCCTTGATCCGCGAGACCTGCCGCGTGATACGAATATTCGCGCACTGCGAACTCTCGAAATCAGAGTGGATTCATATACGAATACGTCCTTCCTTCGCTCCTGAGATAAGGCGTGTGAGATGTCCGGCTCTCCCTCTCCCCTTGCTTCCCGTGCCTGGGGGTCCAACATCTCGTCAGAGGTTGGATGGGGCTAGGAGGCAACTCTTGGGAGGTACTCATAAGGCATCTAAGCAACTATCGAACTAGCTTAAGGCGCCATAGATCCAATGACACATGGATCCGGCCGAGGGTATGAGGCAGGACAGAGCCATATTAGAACCACCTTAACCTGGATTAGGCGGGATCTAAAGGAATTAGTCAGGCGCCGGGTTCGGCCTGTTTTCGACCAAGGATATACCATCGCCGATGCTGAGTTTAGCCTCACAGGAGTTGCATACTAAGAGGCGAGGTGCGGCGGGAATGCGGGGCCCAGCTGAGCGCAGCTTCGTACCTCCATAGCCCCAAGATGCAGTCAAAACTGATCGCCAAGCCCAATGGGTCCCAGAAATTGCCCAATACAGCCGAAAAGTGCACCAGGGTGTCCTCGACGACTGCCCCAAATGGCCCGAGACTGCCTCCACGATAAGCGCAGGAGACCTCGAAATGATCCCGCCAAGAATCCCGAGGTGGCACACTTCGTTGAAACGAACCGGGCCCAGTATGTTCTTTACAGTCCAGTAGATGTCTATATGTGTAGATCGTATGTTGTATTTAATCGCTTCGCTCATTCCGCCGGCCCGTATTGTGCCCTCGCTGGCGTTTGGGCTTTTGGGGGCCTTTGGGGGTCCTCGTTGGGGGTTTCTTGGGGGCCTCTTGGGTTTCTGTTGTAGCCTCTTTGGGGTTCCTTGGAGCTCCTTTGGGAGCATTTGGGAGCATCTTGGGGCTTTGGGCGCCGCTTGGGGCCGAGGGCTCTATATGTCCGTTCCTGTTCCCACTTTGGGGCCATCTTGGGCCGTGTCGGAGGCCTCTTGGGCGGTCTCACCCTGTTGGGGCACAAAGCTCAAGTTTTCGGTTCGTGGTCCCTCTCTTGGGCCCCTCTTGGGGCCGTCTTGGGGCTCTCTTGGGCCGTCTTGGTGCCTCTTGGGCCGTCTCGGGGCCTTCTTGGGCCGTCTTGGGGCCTTCTTGGGGCCTTCTTGGGGGCCTCTTGCGCTGTCTTGGGGCGCTGGGGGCCTCTTGGGCCGTCTTGGAGCGTCGGAAACGCGAAAAGGCGAGGAAGCCAAAAACCTTCAAACACCTAAGAAAATCACTGATTTTTGTATCTTGGGGCTCCGTTTTGGAGCGTTTTGGGGTCTCTTTCGGGCCTCTTGGCGCCTCTTGGGGCCTCTTGGGGGCCTCTTGGGGCGTCCTGGATGCCTCTTGTAGCAGAAGGCTTGGATTTTCGGTTCGTGGTCTCCATCTTGGGCTCCTCTTGGGGCCCTGTTGGGCCGTCTTGGGGCTCTCTTGGGCGGTCTTGAAGCTCTCTTGGGCGGTCTTTGGGCTCTCTTGGGGGCCTGTTGGGCCGTCTTGGGGGCTTCTTGGGGGCCTCTTGGGCCGTCTTGGAGTGTCGGAAACACGAAAAGGCGAGGAAGCCAAAAACCTTCAGAAGCCGAATGAAAATCACTGAGTTTTGCCTCTTGGGGCTCCGTTTTGGAGCCTTTTGGGGTCTCTTTCGGGCCTCTTGGCGCCTCTTGGGGCCTCTTGGAAGCCTCTTGGGGCGTCCTGGAGGCCTTTTGACGCGGAAAGCTCGGATTTCCGGTTCGTGGTCTCCATCTTGGGCCCCTCTTGGGCGCCTTTTAGGCTGTCTTGGGGCTCTCTTGGGCGGTCTTGGGGCTCTCTTGGGGGCCTCTTGGGCCGTCTTGGGGGCTTCTTTGGGGCTCTTGGGCCGTCTTGGAGCGTCGGAAAGGCGAAAAGGCGAGGAAGCCAAAAACCTTCAGGCACCGAATGAAAACCACTGAGTTTTGCCTCTTGGGGCTCTGTTTTGGAGCCGTTTGGGGTCTCGTTCGGGCCTCTTGGCGCCTCTTTGGGCCTCTTGGAGGCCTCTTGGGGCGTCCTGGAGGCCTTTTGATGCGTAAGGCTCGGGTTTTCGGTTCGAGGTATCCATCTTGGGCCCCTCCTGGGGCCCTCTTGGGCGCCTTTTAGGCTGTCTTGGGGCCCTCTTGGGAGGTCTTTGGGCTCTCTTGGGGGCCTCTTGGGCCGTCTTGGGGTGGTCTTGGGGGCCTCTTTGGGGCCCTCTTGGGCGCCTTTTAGGCTTTCTTGGGGCCCTCTTGGGCGGTCTTGGGGCTCTCTTGGGGGCCTCTTGGGCCGTCTTGGGGTGGTCTTGGGGGCCTCTTGGGCCGTCTTGGAGCGTCGGAAAGGCGAAAAGGCGAGGAAGCCAAAAACCTTCAAAAACCTAAGAAAATCACTGATTTTTGTATCTTGGGGCTCTCTTGGGAAGGGTCGGGGCTCTCTTGGGACGTCTTGGAGGCCTCTTGGGCCGTCTTGACGCCGTGTTGGGCGTCTTGGGCCGATCGTTCGGTGATTCGGAGCCCTCTTGGACCGTCTTGGGGGCCTCTTTTGGCCCTCTTGGCGCGCTCCGGGGGGCGTGGAAGGCCGCACCCAGGAGGGAAACCATCTCTGAGTAATAACTCCCGGGCTTCGGTCGGGGTACTTTTCGCCGGGGGACCCCCAGGGGCCGCCCCGCGCGCGCGAACTAGAATTATTGTTAACCAGTTACCCGAGATCTTAGCACGCCTCTGGCCCGTTGGGCCGGCGAATTACACTATAACTATATGCCTACACACATATATATATATAAACATGTAGATGACTGTGTGTGAAGTCTCAAAGCCACCCCAAGTTGGCCTCCGAAAGCGTCCACGATGTCCCAAGAGGCTCCATGTGGCCCCCAATAGTCTCCGCAAAGTATGGGCGATTTCGGGAACCCTCATTTCTTGGGGCCTCATTTTTTACTTCCGCCGCCTTCCGCCGAGCTTCCGTCGGCTTCCGCCAGCGGAGGCGGCCTCGTTTTACTCCCGCCGCCCTTCCGCCGCCTTCCGCCGCGGAAGAGATGACAACTCCTTCGATCCTCGAAGGCAAGGCCCCTTTTGGAACGCCCATATGCCCCCATGATGGCCACACGATGGCCCCCAGAGCCCTGACCCTCAGACGCCACCGAGACGGCGCAGCGCTGCTCCAACCCCTTGCCCCCGGCAGACGGCCCTGAGACTCTGCGGAGCGGCCCCGAAATCCTCGAACGGGGTCCAGCACGTTCCACCATTGCCGCTGTTGCCGACTGCGAAACTGAGGGGCAACCATTCAGGAGAGACAAAAGTACCACTATCGCCAGCCAGGGGGGGGGTGCTCCCTTCCCTCGACCTGGTGGCACATCCTTCGGGGAACTCTCTGCATGCATGCCCGGAACGAGGTGCCACCAGTTCTAGAAGGTGGGACAGTCACCACCCAAGCCGGTGATAGTGGTCTTCCTGTCTCTGGTGAACCCTCGGGGGAACCAGCTCAGTGCGGGAAGCGTCGAGCTCGAATCGGCGATACATCGCCGATGCATCGGCGAGAGGCCCCCGATGACACATGCGCACGACTCAGGGCGGGGTGGGCCATCGGGCCCCTGCCGGCGATGAACGGGCGATTGGGGGGCGATGTCTTCCCTCCTGGGCCTTTCCTACCCGATCGCTGCCCCTGAGAACCCCTGGGTCCTTCGATCGCCGTCGCCTTCCGCCAGACTTCAGCCCGCGGAACCGCCGCCGTCGTACTTCCGCCGGATTCGCCTGGCCATCCGTCGGAGGCGAGAGTGCACGGAAGGCGAGGCCCTTCCTGGGACTCGCCGTATCAGCCCAAGGTAGCCTCAAAAGCTGCCCCAAAATGGGACCTGGCGTCATTGACCACTGGATCACAGCACCGTGAGACCATGCCGCTGGGCGCTGGCGAAGGGATGAGGATGAGGAGGAGGAGGAGGAGGAGTATGAGGAGGAAGAGGAGGAGGACGAGGAGGACGAATGCCACAAGCATGCGCTTCAGTTTCGATCAAAGTCAAAAGGATGCTGATGATGATGATGATGATGATGATGATGATGCTGCTGCTGCTGCTGCTGCTGCTGCTGAGGAGGAGGAGGAGGAGGAGGAGGAGGAGGGAGAGGAGGAAGAGGAGAGAGGAGGAGGAGTGAGGAGGAGGAGGAGGAGGAGGAGGAGTCAAGCTAGCCAGCTCGAGCGAGTCAAGCATGGTATGCCCATTCCCACCCGCTCTCCCACAACATAAGAAACAGTGCTGGCGCGAGTGGGGACCGAAATCAGATCGGCAAGGTGGTTTGCCACAGCTGATGCAGCCGCGATGGCGGTTATCGATGGGAAATTCCTGACGCGTCTCGAAGACTGCGCTGGCATTTCAGCACGAGCCGAGGAGGCCCCAGGGAGCATCCCGAGGCCCCAGGAGGCCTCAGGAGGCCCCAGGAGGTTGCAGGAAGCTCCAGCGAACCCCAGGAAGCCCCAGGAGGCTTCAGGAGGGCCCAGTAAGCCCCAGGAGGTTCCAGGAGGCTCCAGGAAGCCCCAGGAGGCGTCAGGACCCCCCAGGGAATCCCAGGAATCCCCAGGATGCCTGAGAAGCCCCAGGATGATCCACGAGGCCCTGGGGAAGCCCCGGGAAGCCCCAGGATGTTCCAGGAGACCCTGGGAAGCCCAAGGGGGCCCTAGGCGCTCTACGACTTGACGAGCAAAAACTGTGCGCCGCGCCTTAGCGGGAGCGCAACATTCAGAAAACATGCGCGCGGCGCCGAAGCGGGAGCGACATGCGATGTGCACCGCGCCCAACTGCTGCCACGCATTTCGCAAAGCCGACGAAACGAACATCCTCGCTGAGAACGTTTCGACTTTGCAGTGGTTTTTACAACGTGGGATGGCTCCTCCTGCTTGGGATTTCCCAAGACGTCCGCATGCGATGTGCGCCGCGTCCCGTACGCATTTCGCATCGTCGGCGACAAGACAGCCCATGTTGAGAGTAACAACGGAGACTTGTTATTGTTCCCAACCCTCCTGTGTTGGGGTCTCGTGTTGAATAGAGCAGTGCGGTCGCCCCGTCCTTCCGCCTCCTCCCCTCTCCTCCCCTCTTCCTTCTCTTCTGTGTTCTGTGTTCCCCTCTCCTCTTCTCTCGTGCCGTCGGGCTGCGATCTGCGCAACTGTCGCCACTTTCGTGGGCTCCTGAGCGGCCCAACGGAGGTACGTTATACACGGACCAGCTCGCGACCTCGCGGCCCCCTGGGGGGCTTGCGATCTGCGCAACTGTCGCCACTTTCGTGGGCTGCTGGGAAGCCCAGCGGAGGTACGTCCCACGCGGACCACCTCGGGACCTCGCCGCCCCCTGGGGGGCTTGCGATCTGCGCAACTGTCGCCACTTTCGTGGGCTCCTGGGAAGCCCGGCGGAGGTACGTCATACGCGGACCACCTCGGGACCTCGCCGCCCCCTGGGGGGCTTGCGCACTGCGCAACTGTCGCTTCTTACGTGAGCTCCTGGGAGGCCCAGCGGAGGTACGCCCCACGCGGACCACCTCGGGACCTCGCCGCCCCCTGGGGACTTACGATCTGCGCAACTGTCGCCACTTTCGTGGGCTCCTGCAACTGTCGCCACTTTCGTGGGCTCCTGGGAGGCCCAGCGGCGGGACGTTCCACGCGGATCACCTCGGGACCTCGCCGCCTCCTGGGTGGGCTTGCGATCTGCGCACCGCGCAACTGTCGCCACTTTCGTGGGCTCCTGGGAGGCCTGGCGGAGGTACGTCCCACGCGGACCACCTCGGGACCTCGCCGCCCCCTGGGTGGGCTTGCGATCTGCGCAACTGTCACGACTTTCGTGGGTTCCTGGGAGGCCCGGCGGAGGTACGTCCCACGCGGATTACCTCGGTACCTCGCCGCCCCCCGGGGGGGCTTGCGATCTGCGCAGCTGTCGCCACTTTCGTGGGCTCCTGGGAGGCCCAGCGGAGGCTCTTGGGCTTCCACTTGTGGGTTCCTTTCTTTGGCTTCGCTGCCGCACCCTTTTGTTTCCACTGTTTGGTGAATCTCCGCCCCCCTTTTGTACCTCATGCATTTGCCTCGTTCGACGCAGCGCGCTGCTGCGTTAAACCGAGGTTCTGGTTTAGCCCTCGCCGCCCCCCGCTGTTGTGCTTTTCAACGCTATTGTGCTTCCAGCTTGTATGTTTGCTGTTCCTCTTCTTGATGCTCTCTTCTGACTTCACTCCTGAATGCTCTTCTTGCGCACTGCGGGTCCTTCAGAATGCCAATCAACATTGAACGGTCGTGAATCTAAGCGCCACGTGTATGTATAAAAAAGGTTGGGTAGGTCGCAGGGTAAGCTTCAACATCAAGATGGGAGGGCCTGGATTGACGTCCGCGCTCGATGTGCGCCGCGTCCCATTCCTGCCACGCATTTCGCATCGTCGACGACAAGGCAGGCCATGTTGAGAGGAACAACGCAAACTTTGTATTGTTTGTTGGGGTCAGGATGGGACCCCCCAGATGGGGTTGCTACAGGCCCGACAGAGGGGGGAGCAAGCGTATATTCGAATGAGCAACAAGGATCGGGGCGGGAGTAGGAGTAAGAGTAGGAGAGAGAGAGAGATAGAGAGAGAGAGAGAGCAAGAGCAAGAGCAAGATAGTTCACTTAGTGGAAAAAAAGGAAAACCACCTTACACCAGGGAGGGAGACTTCCCAACGGGCCCCTGTCGGGCCTCCCTCTCGGCTCTGCTAAGGGCCTTGGGTGGTAGCCCTAAACGTATACGCCTTAAATACTCAGCTCTCGTAGGTGTGGATTTCAAATCGCAGTTCTTGTGTAACTTTGAGGCGCGCTTGCTGGCATAACTGCCGCAAGTTCCACATAACCAGGCACAGGATCATACTATAGCTCTGCTGGACCCATCCCCCCCTTTATGAACGTTGCTATCAGCCCCGAGGGTATGAAACGAACCATTGCAATTCACAATGATGAAACAGGGGCTGACCTTCGAGAGGCTTGCGGTCTCCAACGAGGCGCTCTAAAGCACCTAGAACGTCGACGGCCACACTCCTCCAAAACATGGGAGGTCGAAAAATTTAAAGCGATAGACGGGGCTGGGGGCCCAACAGGAGAGGGAGAGGATCGCTTGCCTTTTCAACTCGCCTTGCATGCCAGCTCCCGCACGAACACAATCGAAAACAGCTCGAAGTAGCTGGCGACGAATGAGAAATACATCCCGCTCCAGCTGCAACAATCTAGATCGCATTGATCCATCCAGTCGTACTTCCAGCGCCGCAAGTCGGACCAACTCGCCCACGGCGGCATTGCCCAGGATCTTCCAGGCGTCGGCAGGATTAGAAACCATTGCTCCCGCCTCCTGGTGCGAGTGAATGAAAGAAACCGTGATGTCATCATAGTTCAAGTCGTACATGAGACGGCCGATCTCTGCCCAAATATCGGCATCGGCACCCGTGGGATTCATAAACACACGGTTGATCCAACCAAGATAAACATACCCATTGTCCGTCACATAATGTGTAACCCCGCTGCAGCAGTATAGTTGCATACATAATGCCTTGACTTCACCGCGCGCAACAGTCTGCCTGGGTCCTGCCAGGCCGCCTGAGATCGAACAATCCAGGGTCATAGTTGCGAATTTGCTGATAACCGTGGCACCAAGAACAACGCGACGCAAGCGGGGGTCTCTCGTGTCTGGACCCCCACTGGCGTCACCGAAAACCAAAGCAGGTCGGTCGTAGGATCACAACGGCAAAACACTGTCGAGAGAACCCGTCATTCAAACCTTCCCAGCTCCAGTCATCTGCATACTGAGGTGCAGGAATAACCGTCCAGCCTGCCGGCAGCAGCCCACGAAACCAATCACATGAATGCGCATCGCCTTGACTGCAGGCCCGCGGGATCAGGGCGTCGCTGCGCTCATAGGCCGCACATCCAGCATTGCAGCGACACGTCCAGAACCGGTGTAGCGAGGTCTCGGACTCCTCACCACATCGATCACAGATGTCGTCGCCTCCCCTGGCTTGGCACCTGACGCTGGACAGAACTGCCTGCTTCCGGGCCTTGGGCCAAGCAACCCCAGTGGCGATGGACAAGAGAAGCGCCGCCAAGCGGCGCCCCGTGCGAGGAATCTGTTGAAGTTGATGTAGCAGGCGACGGTAGGAGTAACTGTCAGTCCCATGTTCCATTCCGTTGCCATCAAAATGTCGCGCAGCCTTCGCCCGCGCGGGCGCCATGGCTGCAGTCCTGATCTCGTCGAAGAACTCGTGGGAACTAGCATCATCAATGGCCTCGATGCCCGTGGAATTCATGACAGGGAAAACCCAAGACGTCAAACCAGGGGGGGCCACAGCGTCGGCGATTGAGGAATCCATCCGGAACTCAGCAAGTGGTAGATCACCGCGGCATGGGGCCTCTGATGTGCCTGGACCTCTGGGCGTGGGGCATGGCCTCCAGTTCCTGGCGAACCCTATCCCACGCCCTAAAAATACCTGGGCGCGCCTCAGGGCGTCGACGCCAGTTGGTCAACCACTGCCGAAGCGTACCCGCGATGAACCGCTGCGCAGGGTCGTGCGAGGGGGCCTCCAACTCGAGCAACGTCGCAAGGCAACGACCGCGCGCGCGCGCCCCGCAAGCGGCGCCCAGACGCCGTCGGCATCGCACAAGCCCCTGACCCACAACGCCGTAGACGTCGTAGCCATATGATCCTGCAGCTTGGGCCCCCTCCCGTTCGAGTCGCGAAGTGATCGCGGCCCCCCCGACGGACGTACCTGACCACCTTTCGATGTCGAGCGAGGTGCTTGGAGTTGCGCTTGACGCACTGCTCCCGAGCGTGGCGAACGCCAGCTCCCAAGTCCACTCCGAGGTAACTAGTGTACTTCGCAGGCGTCATCGTGACTCCTCGAAGCTTGAGTGCCCTGACGATGTCCTTCGCCAAGCTGAGCTTCGCGCGCGTGGCGACGGACTTGGAAGCAACACTGAGGCCCTGAACCTTGAGCCGATGAGCTGTGGCGACCAGGCGCTCGACCATGTCGCGTTTGACCGGAGTCGCCGACCCTTTGATGCCTGCGACAGGTCGTCAATCCAGAGGCGGTGGCTGCGCCGCGCACTCATGATACATATCCGCTCCATAATTCAAGCAGTCATCGCCCGTGCGAAACGTGCCCCAGAGCGTAAACCTTGAATGGTACTGCAGGTTGGCTCGAAAGCCACCAAAAAAATAAAAAAAATAAAAAAAAAAACTCCAATCTGTTGCAGGGAGCGCGGATGTGAACACTGTAGTAGCTCAAGGTAAAGAGGCGCGGGTGGAAACCCGAGCCGACGAGCAGCCCGAGCTAACTTGAGCCACAGCATTTTATCGTAGTGCCCGTCAATATCGGTGAGAGCATGATCGCACGTGACCCCCAAGACTCCCGCGACCCCTTCGTCTGGAACCCGACGAAACGCCTCTCGAAGCGACGAGTTGCCGATGATTGCTGCGCCCCAATGGGCCTCGGTGGACTTCGACCAAGACTTGACCCGGGGCTCTAGCGACATACTCCATGACCGAGACAGCATCGATATGAGGCCTATCACGCGGTCCCCAGTCAGCTTTTTTTTGGGGGGGAGGAGGCGGCCGAGGACGAGCGCGGTCTGCACGGGCCAGACCAACAAGTGCTTTATCGCGGCGAACAACGCGCATAACTCAACTACCCCAGCGTCGGGCAGCCTTTCCGTGTCACAAGACGCGAGACGGTCGACTCCCATTCCCGCCCGAGGCTTCATAGATCTCCGGGCCCGCCTCACATCCTCCACTCCTAACTCAGGAAGAGGGTCAGGATCATCTCTGATCGCCTGCCGACTAGTCCCGGGAGCGTTCCCGAGCGCCTCGTCGGGTCGGAAATTGGCGAAGCCCACTTGCGATGCCACTTGACTGACTTGAAATCGACTATATCCTTCGGGTGGTCGAGAGTAGCCGCGCCGTCGAATATCTCCAAACTGGGCGCTGGGCCCTGCCCCATGGCCCTGCGGGGCGCGGCCAAGGAGGGCCCCGAGACGGCCAAGTCCTAAAACCCCCGAAGCGACTGATGTAAAGCTTTACGTGGACTGGACCTGGCAACCTTAACCGAAGACTGAACGAAGGTGTCGAGCTGGACGATCGAGCAGCTTCCAATTGACGACAATAATGAAAGCCATTCAGACCAGGGAGGGACCAGGGAGTTCGAGACCGGCAGGTGAACCTGATCGGGCCTGTCTTTAATAAGGCGTCGGCGTTCTCTTTCCAATCTCTGCTGCTGCGCGAGTCCATTGCCTCGTGCACGATGCTTGTGCAGCGAGGGGAGAAGCGCGTGGGCCCTTGCCCACCAACTGACCACCTGGTCGCGCAGAGGAACTGCTCGGTGCTGCTCCGAGACTTTGACCTCCTGCGATGTGAAGACAGGAACCGTCGCACGCTGGGGCCCTCGAGAGGCTTCCTCACATTCATGGCGAGCACGGATAGCATCCTCAACCGCAGACACCCAAGACGCGCACATCCCACTGACAAGTAGAGCACGTTCAGACATCACCTCGAAGGCTCGGGAGCCCCTGATGCAGGATGGGAGGGGGAGGGAATGGGACACATCAAATCCTACAGCCTGCCTGTGCCTATCCCAAAGGTTAGGGGGAATCGTGTAACTGACGCTAGAGCCCTCTCGGGGCCTGGGGGGCTGGGTCGACGCCTCAACAAGGAAAGTGCCGATGCTGCAGGGCGCGGGGCCATCGCAGGGGCCCCTCGCGGCAGCCGCCACCACAGGGGTTCCGCCATGCTCCCGCGGGGGCCCGCAGGCCGCGCCAGACCCGCCACCTTCCACCGAAGGGGGCCCATCGGCACTGACCACATAATTAAAAGGACGGCTACAAATGGACGGGGGCGGAGCGCTCGGAGGGAGGGCCTCTTGCTCCGGCCTATCCTCCACGCAGAAATTCAGCTGATCTGCCCCGAGGTCCTCCTCAGAACAAATCGAAACCTCATCGTGAAACGCGTCTGAAGCAAGCGGTGCGACAGGCGGGGGCTCGGGGCGCTCGGGGCCGTGATCCTCGGGCTCCTGCGGGGTCCCCCTGATCTTCTGGCGGTCGACGGCTGCCGGAACACCCCCGTGTAGCTTCGAGCGCACCTCATCCCGCCCGACCGCTCTCTGCTGGGCTGCCGGAAGCCGCGCGGCGCGAGCTCGACAAGGCTTGGACCGTGGATTGGGCCCCTTCCCAGGGCGCGGCGCCGGCGGGAGGCGCGCCGCGAGGGAAAGCGACCGCGTGGGCAGCTGCTGCCCCTGATCACGACGCCGCGCACGTAACCCGGCGTGAGTCTCCCAAGGCACTGCCATCTCAGGCTCCACGAACACCGCGTAGCTCAATGCGGAAATACGGTACATCACAAAGCCGATGTGAGACCCAACCTTCTCTGCATTGCACGCGCAGTCCACGTTGGCCGTGAGAGCATGCCCTCCCGCTCGTTCGGCGAAACCTGCCTAGCTGGCCCCCGCCGCGCTGATGCGGAAGCCGGCCGCGACTATCCAAGGGGGCTGCAACGCCCGAAGAAGAGCTCCCAAGCGACGGTAGCGAATGACATCGGGCCCTGAGATGCCAGTCCCCGCGCGCCCGTAGAAGTTGATGAGCATGAAGGAGCACCCTTCATTCATGTGGATGGTGATCGCGCAGAATCCGTCGCTGGACCTGGTCGACTCATGCTGTAGCATCGACGCAGGGGTTGTCCTAGGGAGTGTGCTCGAAGATGACCGTGAGTGAGGATCCACTCGCCCCCTTCGTTGCCATGCCCCATAGACAGCTCACTGTGCTGCTTGTCCTTCGGTCTGGCTATATTAAAGAAGAGCTTCAACCCCAGCTTCCTTGCTCTGTCACCCCGCCGTCGGACCGAACCCCTGCCGACATGAGTCCCGACGAACGCAAAGTACTGGGTGGACGTCCTCTGTTCTGCAACATACTGTCAGACCGTAACGCCCACACACGTGACATTCCCCAGAACGAAATTGGTGAAACTGGGGGCGTTGTCATCGCTCGAAACCTGACTGATCAACTGGTGGCTCGACGGAAGCACCCCGCGGAGCCTGGCTCGAACTCGAGCCTGTAGACGACGGGGAGGAGGTAAGCCTGCTGGAAAGAACCACTGAGGCTGCCGTCGTGCTGGCCGTGGTAGTGGACGACGGACAGGGCTGACGTCCCTGTCGCACCTGGGTCTGGGGTTGGGAGCCCACGCCCATGCCGAGCGGCGCCCCCTGTGGTGGATCCGTTCTTGCCCTTGCCCTCGCGCATCTGCTGGCTGCCGTTCAACGCCGCGGACTTGGCGCGGGACAAGCGCTCAGCCTCGGCCTCGACCTTGCTCGCCTGCTGCTCCTTGCTGCTGCCTGTGATGCCTTCTGCTCCGCTGAAGGCTCCCCGCCCGCAGAGGCGGCGGCAGCCGTCGGCGCTGCAGCATGGCCTGAAGTAGACTGGCCATCGCCTCCTGGGACGGCCTGATCATCGTTGTTCCTCCGCTTCTTGGCGAGACGTTCCTGGATCGGCGCCTTGAGTTCGGCTGCGCGACGCAACCAAGCTTGTGCCTCCTCTCCCTTGGACTTCAAAGTGTCCTTGGTGCTGACTAAGTCCTTGTCTGGCTGCGCCAAGGCTTCCTTCTCACTTTGCTCGCGCTCTAGCTGGTCAGTGTTGGTGAAAAGCTCCTGGTCCAAGAGCAAATGGAACAGCGACCTGAGGCCCTTATCATCGCCGCCAACGCTGCCGGGAGCGGCGAAGACGCCCTCAGCCCTGGCAAGAACATGCGCTGCCTGGGACTTAGCGATGGTGGCCTGAACCAGCGTCCTGGCCGCCTGCTGCTCCGTAGCCCCTGCGTGCTCCAGTTGGCCACGCAGGCGGTGGACTGCCTTGGCCGTCTTGTCGTGCTTCACCTCAGCATCCCGCCATGCGGCGCCTGTGCGCCTAACCTCGCCGGCGGGCGAGGCGACTAGCAGCGGGGGCTGCACCTCAACCTTGGCAAACTCCGCCTCGAGCGCCGCCTTCATCTGCGCATCGGACGTCTGCGCGATGGCTGCCTTCAGCGAAGCCGCGCGATCCTGGCCCTCCGTGGTGGACTGGGGGCTCTTCAAAATCGAAATCGGGCTGGCAGCACCCTTGGGGACCAAGTCATTATCTGCCTCATTCCCGAAACGTATTCGCCATGGCGGACCCCCCTGGAGATGACGACCTGGAACGGCTGTTCCTGGGAACAAATACGCGGACTTGTCTGCTACACACTCTGCATTCCCTCCCCCCTACTCCCCGTCCTCCTGCTCAGCAGTAATACATTGTGCATAAATCTCTCCTCTCCCCCCTCTCTCTTCCCCTGACTCAGTGCGGAAGAAATTCGGTCCTTTCCGCGTACGGTGTCCCACACACAAAGTGTCAATCCATGTAGTTTGTTACGATTTGGTGTTCAATCCGTTTGCTTCCGGTGTTTCAAAACGGAACTCCTGCTGTAGCATGGGCCTCATTTTCGGATCGGCCTCATTTTCGAATCGGCGCTGGGCTCCTGTCGTTCAGCATTTCGTTCTCGCCCCAGCGATGGCCATTGTTCTGGACGCGAATCCGTTTTTCATCGTTCTCGCCCCCGTCGTTTCCCCTCCTGCGACTTCCCCTGGTCCTCCTGCTCCTCACATTCCTTCCACTCCAATTCTTGCTGCTGTCATTCGTCCTGTCCTCCTCCGTCCTGTCCTCCTCCGTCCTGTCCTCCTCCGTCCTGTCCTCCTCCGTCCTGTCCTCCTCCGTCCTCCGTCCTCCGTCCTCCGTCCTCCGTCCTCCGTCCTCCGTCCTGAGTCCTCCTCCTCCTCCTCCTCCTCCTCCTCCTCACTCATCCGTTCGCTCCTGCTCGTACTCTTGCTCACACGCCACCCCCTCCTCCCCTTCTTGTGTACGCAGCTCCCATTTCCAGCGGCGCATAACAAGATGGTGTTCATTTGGAGTTCCAGGTCGGCTACGTAGCACCCCGCAATTGCGGATAAGAGTGGGGGGGCGGGCGCGGGCGACGCGGGCGTCGAGCCGGCGGACCTCGTGGCCCTCACCTTCCCTGTCGATGGCGCCCTCCTCCTCCTCCCCCTCCTCCTCCTCCTCCTCCTCCTCCTCCTTCTCCTCCTCTTCCTCGTCCGCGTCATCGTCCTCATCGTCGTCGTCGTTGTCCACCTCCTCCAACTTTTCCTCCTTTTCCTCTTACTCCTCCTCCTCCTCCTCCTCCTCCATTCCTCCTCCTCTCCCTCCTCCTCCTCCTTCCCTCCTCTCCTCTCCTCTTCACTCCCCCATCCCGAGATCCTCCCCCGCCTTCCTTTCCGTCGTCATCGTCCTCCTCCACCTCCTCCTCCTCCCCCTCCTCCTCCCTCCTTTTTGGTCGTCCCCCTCCGTCCCCCCTCCTTTTCCTCCTCGCCCTCGTCGTCGGCCTCCTCTTCGTCCTCGTACTCGTCGTCGTCGTCGTCGTCGTCGCCTGCCTTTTCCTGCTCCTCGCCCTGCTCCTCCTCCCCTCCTCCGCGGAACGCGCGCGCGCGCCGGGGAGGGTGGGTCGCGGGCTTGTTCAGTGAACGAAGTTTGGGTCGCGGGTGGGTGGGTCGCGGGCTCTCCACCTCCAACTGGAAGGAATTCAAAAACAGCCCGCCGCAGGCGCCGAACCTTTTGATTTGCACGCAGCACCCCGCAATTGCGGATAAGAGTGGGGGGGCGGGCGCGGGCGACGCGGGCGTCGTCGAGCCGGCGGACCTCGTGGCCCCCACCTTCCCTGTCGATGGCGCTCTCCTCCTCCTCCTCCTCCTCCTCCTCCTCCTCCTCCTCATCATCATCATCACCATCATCATCATCTTCCTCTTCCTCGTCCTCGTCCTCATCGTAATCGTCATCCTCCTCCTCCATCTCGTCCTCCTCCTCCTCTTCTTCCTCGTCCTCCCTCTCCCCCCCTCGTCCTTCCATCGTCGTCCTCCCATTGTCGTCCTCCCCCTCATCGGCCTCCATCATCGTCCTCCCATTGTCGTCCATCATCATTCTCGTCCCCTTCCTCCCCCTCCTCCCCCTCCTCGTCCTCCTCCTTCTACCCTTCCCTCGTCCTCCTCATCCCCCTCCTCCCCCTCCTCGTCCTCCTCCTCGTCCTCCTCTTTCCCCACATTCTCCTTACATCCTCTCTTTTTCCGCGTCCTCCTCGTCCCCTTTTTACTCCTCCTGCCTCCCACTCCTTTCCCAAGATAATGGCAACGCAATCCCTTTTTCCACTTTATGCTCCCCGACTTCTCTGATAAAGGCAACTCGCCAGGGCAAAGTTGCTGGACGGGCTGGTGTGGGTGCGCGGGGCTTGAAGAGGTCGTTGTGGGCTCAGACGGCATGCAAAAATCCGCCGCCGCGCTTGCGCGGCATTGGTTTGTTCAAAGAACGTGGTTTGGGTCGCGGGTGGGTCACGGGTTCTCCACCTCCACCTGGAAGGAATACAAAAGCAACCCGCCGCAGGCGCCGAAAAATATGGTTTGTACAGTGAGCGTGGTTTGGGTCGCGGGTGGGCCGCGGGTTCTCCACCGGGAACGAATGCAAAGGATGCCCGCCGCAGGCGCCGAAAAAAATGGCGTGTACCCTGAACGTGGTCGCGGGTGGGCCGCGGGCTCTCCACCTGAAACGAATGCAAAAGATGCACGCCGCAGGCGCCGAAACATAAGGTTTGTACCCTGAACGTGGTTTGGGCGCCGCAAACGCCGAAAACTTTGGGTGGGTCGCCGGGTGGGTCGCGGGTGGGTCCGGGGTGGGTCGCGGTGGGTCGCGGGTGGGTCGCGGATGGGTCGCGGGGTGGGTCGCGGGGTGGGTCGCGGGTGGGTCGCGGGTGGGTCGCGGGTGGGTCGCGGGTGGGTCGCCGG
>CAUYUJ010017893.1:236045-411045 GCA_963575745.1 Prorocentrum cordatum
CTGGCTAGGTGTCACTGTTTGAGTCGACGACGTGGTACTCGTTGCCATCGTGGCCGACGCCAGCGTGAGTGTGGATGCCTGGGCAAGCGTGGCTTCCCCCACGCATACGGGCGACGTTTCCGAAACCGTGACGCCGCAACGCATGGGTGGATTAAATCTGCATGTTTAAATTATGCGTCGTGTTCCATCAGCACTGCGTGAACGATCCTCCTACGCTCGAAGACGTCCAAGATGGCCTCAAGATGTCGCAAGAGGCTCCCGAGGCGCCCCAAGAGGCCTCCAAGGTGTCTCCCAAAAGGGCCCCCGAAAGCAAAACTCATGGATGTTGCTTGAGTGTTTGGAAAATTTTGGCGGTTTCGCCTTTTCGGCTTTGCGAGGCTTCATACGGCCCAAACGGCCCACAAGACCACCCCAACACGGCACAAGAGGCCTCCAAGAGTTCCCCAAACGGCCTAAGAGCGCCACAAGACGGCCAAAGATGCGCCCGAGATGTGCCCAACATGTGCCAAGAGGGTCCCCAGACGGCCCCAAAGGGGCCCCAGGGAAGGAACACGAACTGAAAATCCGAGCCTTTCGCCCCAAGGGGCCCCCAGGAGGCCCCAAGAGGCGCCCAAGAGGCCCCAAGAGCCAAAAGGCCCCAGGAGGCCCCCAAGAGGTCTCAAAAGTGCCTTCAAGAGGCCCCCGAGAGGCTCGGTGGCGGGACTTGCCGTAGGCAGCTGGATATATTGCGGGTGCCCTTTGGAAGCCCCAAGTTCTCAGCTCGCGACGTTCGCGGCCGCTCCCGGGCTGCCCACGGCATCCCTAAGAGGGCCCCTCTCCAACGTTCCCCCAACGGTTTCCCCCAGTCGGGGGAAGACACAATCCACTCGCGCGACCACGCTTGCGCTGGACTTTTTACGGCACAATCGTTTCCACAGGGCGGGGGGTGGCAATGCCTCGCCATGGGTGTCTTCCCCCGCCGCCCCCGCAACCTGCCAACATGGTGCTTGGCGTGCCAGATGGTAAAACACGTGTTTGCCCTTCGGCGAGAATCCCGCTGGCTCTCGAACCAGCTTGCAGGCCCCACACAAAGCCGCACAAGAAGCCCTTCATGCCCAGGAACGTCCGCCCCGATGCAGGCCCGGCCCCAGGTGACCTCCAATGCGGCCCGAAATGATCCCAGGATGGCGGCAATCCGGCCCGAGGGGATCCCACGACGCCACAAGAGGATCCCCCAAGCAGGGTCACAAGAGGCAGCACTTCATTGTAGGTGTGCTCTTGTGCTTGGCCCATTTGTGAATCTCGCGTTCTCGGTCTGAAGCGAGTCCAAGATGGCCCAGGCCATGAATACTGAGCCAAGGCGGTCCAAAGAGGCCCCAATATCACCCCAAGACGGCTACCGAGGGCCACAAGGCAGCCCAAGAAAACCCACATACAGCCCGAGGACCTGGAAAAACTTGAGGATCTCTCGTTCTGAGCGTCTTCGCGTCGTGAGGTCGCCAGCCCAACGACCCGGCCCTTCAAGAAGGGCACCACTGCTGTGTGGCTAAAACTGTCGGGTTGGAGGAGGTTTCGGGCCGAACGACGTGTGTCTGCTCACGAAGGCTTCCAAGTACGTTCAAAGGGCGCAGGCAACCGGATGTGACTGGGTGATATTCACCTCCTCACTCTTCCGGGTCGTCGGGCTGGCGACCTGGTCTTCAAGACTGTACGTCTCGTGGTCTTCGGACTCCTTCCCCCCCCCCGTCAGCTCGTTTTCAAGGCTTCGCGTACCGAGATCCCCAGCTCGACGACCCGATGTTCACAGCTTCCCTCTTTTTCAGGTCGTCGAGCTGGCGACCTGGTCTTCAAGATTCTACGTCCCGAGGCCTTCGGATTCTCTCCCCCCCACCCCCGTCGGCCCCCCGAGTCGATCCCCGTGTCACGAGCACGAGGTGGCCGAGTCTTTCCTCGTCAGCGGTAGGAGCGACGCAGGGCCTCGATCTACGATCACATCTGTGGCAATTCCACAACATCAGAGAGGGTGCAGCATCGCAATGTGGTGGAGAAGGGCAGGAACGCAAGGATAGGGTTAGGTGGGCATGTCCTCGTACACGTGGATACTGGAAGAAAAACTGCTGATAGCGAAACAAGACCCCAAAACAATCAAAAAGAGAAGGAAAATTGCCCCCAGACTACTTCTTGACTATTTTTGAGCATTCCTCCTGCAGAGGGTCATGCCCGACTGAAGCATAGGTGGAAGGCGAGGGGCGGGGTGACGGCAGGGAGACAGCACAGCACTTTACGCACGCACGCCTCCACTTCAGCAGCCTCCACGTATTGAGAGTTACACCCTGGGACGATCTTAATCAGAGGACGAAACCGAGGGCTTCAAGCTGGCTGTTCGAGGGAACGGCCTGCTTGGGCAGATCGGTCCGTTTGCTCCACCGGCGTCCCCTCTCTTTGTCTGCCTCATGCTCCTTGGCCACCTCCCTTCCTCCAGCATGGCCGGTTGAACCAGCATTCCAGGCCCAATATTGCCCCTCCCTCCCTCCTTCTCGCACATGGCAACAGGAGGGGCAAGATCAATTCACGTCGACACGGGATATCGGATCGAGTCGGAATCTGCCTGGGATCCAGCCGCATCGGCACAAAGCCGGAATCAGAGCGGATCGGTCGCTCCAGGATGCACAAAGGACGTCATGCAGGCATCGGGGCGCATCGGATCGTCGGAACACCGGAACAGGATCGGACCGAGCCCCGCCCGAGATCGATATGTCGTCGGATGGACGAGATGGGTCCTGATGGGGGGAGGGGGAGTGTGGGACTTGTGGGAGGCGGGAAGGAAGGGCGAGGAGGGGGGGGGAGGAGAGGTGGTGTGCGCCGCGGTGGTGCTGCTGCCCCACGTGCTGCTGCCCGACATGGTGCTCGACTCGGCAGCGGTGGTCGCAGGTGCCGCCCCACCGCCACAGGCACAGCACATGTCCGATGTCGTGAAATCCGAGTCGTCGTAGTAGGGCGACTGGAAGCACTGAAACGGGAGCAGGTCAAAAAGCTGACACTGCGACCCGAACAGGTTGGTCGCTCCAGAGTGCGTGTCCTCGCACGCAGCCGTCGGTTCTGGCGCGGACGTGGGAGCCGGCGTCGGGACAGTCGCTGAAGGAGCCGGCGTCGAGGGCAGCTCTATGTTTAGTGACACGGTGGTCCATCCGCCGCCGCAATACACCAGCCAGGAGGTCGACCCTGTAGGCAGCACCATGTCGGTGTTCGCCTGAAGTGCGTTGATGTGGCAGTCGGAGCCGAGATTACCCGAGGCAGCAATGTCGGGCAACTCGTTGTCGAACACCCACATGGCCGCGAAGGTGTCGCCATTGCACGCCAAACTCGGCTCGTGGTAGATGTACACCGCGCCGGACTCGTGCTCGTAGTACGGTCGACCAGACTCAGTGCCAACCGGCTGCTTCGTGTACACGCCGTTCAGGTGCTGCGCCGAGCTGCACGAGTTGCTCACCTGGAGCGTGCTCGGCCCTGGCGCCTCCGGAGCAGGCTCGGGCATTGCTGGCGCAGGCGTCGGCGACGCCTCCGGAGCTGGCACGGGCGTCGCCACAGTGCAGGATTCACACTCACTGCACACCTGACTGGCCAACATGCCCGAAGCCCCGTCCATGTCGATGCCGCACCAATGGTGGTTGCTCGATCCGTGTGCGTACGTGTCGCAGCCTCCGTAGCCAGCGTCGAACGCCGATGAGTTGCCAGAGCACGCGACGGGACTGGTGGAGGCAAGGGAGACGTGATAATCGATCCAGCTCCTGGCGGAGAAGACTCGCGACCAGACCCCTGGGTAGGCGTCGTGCGCGCAGCCCACGCCCCACGAGGTGGCCCCGTGGACCACGTAGCTGCCGCCCGACTCGCACACGAGGGGCCCGCCGCTGTCTCCCTGGCACGCGTCCACCACGCTGCCGCCGGCCAGCGCGCCGATCGCGCACAACATGTTTTCGGTCACGGCGTAGCTAGAGCCAGAGAAGAGCGCCGCGCAGTCGTCGTGGCTGAAGGTTGTGACGCTGGCCTCGGCAGGAGGAGTCTCAGGAGGTAGAAGGACGCGCACCTACACGGATCCTTGCCAGGCCTATCCTGGGCCGAGGACCGTTGTACTTGGATCACCGCGGCGTTTGCCAAGGACGTACGGGAGTTATACGTGGATGCCAGTGTGGCTTATAGATGGCCGTGGGGAAGATCCGAGCATAGTCGGCTTCGCCTGCTCAGCGGAATCGTCGGACCCACCCAGACCACGCAGGGGGCAGCTCTGACCCACTCATGCGCTAGGTTTGGCCAGACAGGACCCGCCTTAGCATAGCTCCTTATCCACTCAGCAGCCCCGCAGTAATCCAGGTAGGAGGACGCACACCTACACTTGGGTAGGGCGTGTCCCCCTACAGGCGGATTTTGGACGACATATCACAAACACTCAAACACATACCACACAAATGCTCAAAAATACGCAAGAAGTAATCCCCCTACTATTTGCTGACTATGCTTGAATATTCTCCCTGTAGAGGCACAGGCCCGACTTAAACCTACACCGATCCTGGCATGGTCAGGCACATCCTGGGCTGAGGATCGCTGTATAGGGCTCCCGCTGCTCGGCTCGGGGGGCGTCAGCTGACCACCCCATCGATCCTGACCGCGCCCATCCTGGGCCCAGGATCGGTGCATAACCTTTTTGCGCATGTGCTTATTCCTTTCTCTCACTCTCTGTCTCTCTGTCTCTCTCTTTCGCCCTCTCTGTCTCTATCGTGTATCTCTCTGTATCTGTGTATATGTGTAGATGTTTGTGTATATATATACACATCAGTACTGCTCTCTCTCTCTCTCTCTCCATATACATCTCTCCCACTGTCTTTAGGACCGGGTGCGTCAGTCACCCACTGGTGCTTGTGCGCCGCCGCATACGGCTTCTGCGCCCCTGGCTTCCCAGGGGGGGATGTACGCCGATCCTGGGCCCAGGATCGGCCAGGCCACGTCAAGGGGCCCTGGGACACACAAATAGATACACACAAATAAGAGGATTCCCAATATGCTCCCATAATTTCTGAGTTGTTGTCTTCCCCCCCACTTCCCATATTTTCCTATATTTTCCTGGGGATCGACGATTCATTGTGTCTGTGTGCTTCTTTCCCTCGAAGCTTCCTCCTGTAGAGGGACGGGCCCGACTCGAACCTAGATCGAAAGCGCCCACTGTTGGGCAGTGGACTTTTCGCTCCAGATGGGCGACGCCCGCGGCGGCACCGAGAGCGAGTCCTGCTCAGCATGGACTGCTGTCGGTCTTCGTCCCCAATTCTTGGATGAACCATAAAAGCATCCCAAACCATTTGGGAGGGGACCTAAATTTGGAGGGTGAAATCAGGGATAGGGGCTCTTCCCTGCAGAGGTATCGAACCAAACCGCACATAATTATTATCCCTATTTCAAAGATGGGGACCTCAGTGAGGCCACGTCTTCACTGTTATTTGGGTTAGTGGCTTATTTGATGCTCGATGATTATTTCCGAGACGAGGTCGGCGCCTCCATAGGGTACGCGTCATGCCTGCGCAAGCTTGGCGGCGCGCACAAGGGAGCAGGGGGAGGGGGGGAAGGAGGAGGTCGCCTCTTACAAAGGAGGCTGGAACTACATCTATTGACATGGCCCACGCCTTCTGAGAAGCAGGGGTGCTTCTAAGAAGCATTCCCCCCTCCCCCTACCCCCTACCCCCCCTCTGCGCGTGAAACTTCTACTGAAACCTCCTCCTCTCTACGCCGACGTCGCCGCTGCATCGCAAGCATCGCCGATGCGTCTACGATGCATCGCCGATGCGACGCGATCCTTCGACCCCATCTACTCGGACCCCATCTGGGAGGCCTGGACTGTCGTTGTCTTCTTCTCCGAACCTCAAGTCGGGGGACACCACAGGACACCACGGCAAGACACCCCGGGCCACCGCGCGCCCGCCGGGGGCGGAGGGGTGGCCTACTGCATCCAAATCGCCGTAGAGACGGCGGGGTTAGTCCTCTCGAGGGCCCACGTAGCTTTGCCTCGCCCGCACGCACGAGACGAGCACGAAACCGTCCCCAGAGTACTTCTGAACCATTCTTGAATAGTCTTAGATTGGGCGTGTGCCCCTATAGGCGGATGTTGTAAGACAAATAACAACTAGTCAACACATACTCGAACATAGTTAAACCATACTCCAATGATACCGAAGAACAACACCAATCATACTGTTGTTTTACGGCTATAAGACTATGGGGCTACAAAGCTATAGGGCTATAGGGCTATATGGATGTAGGGCTATAGGATTAAAGGGCTATAGGGCTATAGGGATTTAGGGCTGTAGGGCCATAGGGCTGGAAAACTGTAGGGCTATGGGGCTATGGGGCTGTAGGGCTAATTATGGGGCTATAGGGCTCTTAGGGATATTAGGGCTATAGGGCCATAGGGCCATAAGGCTATATTGCTATAGGGCTATACGGCTATTGGGCACCCGGACACCCCCGGGCACCTCCGGGCACCTTCGGGCACCCCCCAAGCACCGCGGGCACCCGGGCACCCCCGGGCACCTGGGCCGGCAACCGAAATCGGCGACGCACCTCACCTCACCATGTGAATCCGCTGGGACCCCTGCAGAGGCAAGCTCTGATTGGGGAACAATCGTCCCCAGACTATTTTTGGACAGCTTTTGAATACTCTTCCTGTAGAGTCGGGAGCGGCCAAGAGGGGGGTGTCCAAGAGGGGGGGGTGCAAATCATGACCGGCGGCATGTGCGCGGCCCAGCTGGGGGGCCAGGGACGTAATGGAATAAGAAGAGGCGCCATGAAATCTGGGGAAATATCATGGCCCCCGCCATGATACCCCCCCCCCTAGTCATCACCCCCCTCTTTTCCGCCCCCGATAGAGGGACAGGCCCGACTTACACTTACGAAAAGCTCCCCTGCGGAGGCACATGCCCGACTTCACAGAGCCGAGCCTCCTGGAGCACGGAGGGCTGCACGCCGCCCGCCGCGAGGGTGCCCCAGCCAGTGATCCAGCAGGCCGCGCCCGGGGCGACGTGCTCCGTGGGCAGGCAGGCCGGGGCGATGCAGCCGCCGAGGGGCGCCGGGGAGGCGAGCTCCTGGCACAGACCCCCTCGCGTGGTGAGAGAATCACGAAAGGAGAAGTTGCGCAGTGTTCGCCCTCTGGGCCCAGAGCCCTCGCCGGGCCTCGGGAGCGGCCAGGAGCGACCCCGGGGGTTGCGGCATGGAAAAAAAAAAAACATGACGTCGGGGGTCTGTGGGGGGATCCCTGAGATCCTGGCGCCTCAGTGCTTTCGGGCTGGGCCTCCCTTGGGCGTCGCTGGCTCCAGTGGCGGTCTATTCGTGGGGGAGGAAGGTGTGCACGCTTCGGGCCCGAGGGCCTCTGGGCCCCCAAAGGGGCCTCTAGGCTAGAGGCCCACTTTAGGGGCCATAAAAGGGCCCCTTTCGAGGCCCCAGGGGGGGGGGGGGATTTTCTTCTGCAGTCCCCACTGCCGCCCCATGTCTCGTCCCCGCCCCATCGCTCACGCGACGCCCAACTGATCGTCAAATTTCGGGTTCTAGGGCCTCACAGAACGATCCGGCTTTGATGGGGTGGGTCCCAAGGGCTCTGGTCGTGTTTTTTTCGCGATGTCTAATTTCAGTCGCGCCGTCGGATCACAAGGATTGTTAAGGGCTTCGGCTCGCGATGGTGCGTCCGCGATTTCTCCAGATGTACCTATACATCTTTGGGTGCCGAATTACCACGCTTTACTTGAGATTGCGCCGACTCGATTTACTTGGCTTGGTCCCCGCAAGTTGATTGGAGAAGAGTCGTCAAGCCCGCCCTCACGGAGCGGAAGAGGAGCCATTTAGGAAACCATGTGTGGAAAGCATCGCCAGAAAAGGCCCAAAACCTGTCAACCCTGCTCCAAATGCACACACACACACACTGAGCGCAGGATTGAACCGGATCAGATGGAATTCAACGAGATGGTGACAGGTCGAGTGGCCGGTTTCCGACACTGGATATGCCAACGCCGATGCTGCATATAACCTGCCAGCAATCCCACCAGCCCTTTGGGCCAAGGTGGCCTGGCGACTTCTTTCGTCGTTCCCCTTCCAAGAACCTCTTCCCTTCCCAGAGCGAAGGATTGCAAAACAACGAAGGATTGCAAAAAGAAGGATTGCAAAAAACGAAGGATTGCAAAAAAACCTTCGAAGGGTTTTTGTTGCAATCCTTGTTTTGTTTTGCAATCCTTCGAGGGAGGTTTGCGTTCATCCCCTCTCGCTGAAGCTTTTTTGTCAGGGCGACCAAGGTTGCCCAACACGGCTCCAGGAGGGCCTCCGACGCTCCCAGATGGCCTCCGAGATGGCTCAAGACAAGAGACATTCCCGGGACGAGACTTTGTTCTGGGCCCGGAGCGACAGTTTGAAGTCTTGAGCAGACGCGTAGGGGGATAACCTCCGTCGGATCCAATGAAAAACGCGCGGATCTAATTTTGGTGTTGGTTTCTGTTTCGGTGGATCCGACTTTCGTCCGCGCGGCTCCGATTTCGGATATTCTGGATCCGCGTCTGGTATTGTTTTGCTTTACGGCGGATGCGATTTCTACCCCGTTGCTCCCATCAACTTCCGCGCGCGCGCGGGCCCACTCAACATGAATGCATCACTCTCCTCCCGGTTGCTGCACGCAGCTCGTCCAGACGCCCTCCGTTCGGCGGCGCTTATGTTATCTCGCGGTCTCATCATCGCCGTTTTCACCTCAAAAAGAAAATTTCCCCCTGCGCAAGCAAGTAGCTTCCGACATATCTCGAAGAGGCCCGACGAGGGCCACAAGACGGTTCCAAGTGCTCTCGGAGCCCCCTCAAGACCCCCAAACAGGCATACCTCTTTCAAATACCTAAGCAACTCCATGACTTATTGCCTTCTCGCCTTGTCGCTTCCAATGCGTTCTGGAGGTCCCAAGATGGCCCAAACATGGCCCAAGAGAGGCCCAAGAGGGGCCCAAGAGGCCGCCCAGAGGGCCCCAAGAGCCCCCAAGAGCTCCCAAGAGCGCCACAAGAGGGCACCAAGAGCACCCCAAGGGACGACTTTGATCGACAGCTTTCAAGACGGCCCTAAGATGCCCTCCAGGGCTTTCAGGGGCCCCAAGAGGGCTCCAACAGGTCCATAAGAGGGCCCCAATACCCCTCAAAGAGCACAACGAGGACCCCAAGATCCCCCCACAGATTCCCAAGAGGGCTCAAAGAGGCGATCTTGAAGGCTGTCCTCGTCCTCGTCACTGCCCTCATTCTCCTCGTCCTCGTGACTGCCCTCATCGTCTTCCTTTTCCTTTCCTCCTCTTCCTCGTCGTCGTACCGCTGGATTCGCCTCGAAATCCTCGTCAGAACGCACCCCAGGAGAGGCCCGGGGAGTAGCGCTATTGGTACCTCTTGGGTTCCCCAAGAGCGGCCATGCGCAAAGAATGACCTCTTGCGCGCGGCTTGCCAACCGTTGCGCGCGGTGCCACGGTGGCGACCCGCGTGCTTGGGTCCAGCCGCCCCCTCGCCCCCCGAAAGCGGCGCACCAATAAGGTCCATCTGGCGAAGCACCAGTCTCTAAACAAACGCGTTCCCCCACTCGCAGAGGAACTGCTCGCAATTGGCCTGGATCCGCCGCCAGGCATCTACGATCTCCTACTACAGAAAGCCATGGTTTTCTTCTCGGACGTCTGCGAGCAGGCACTCTGCGGGTCGCGGAACGCGCTCGGCGGTTCCCTCTCACGCGAAGCCGAGAACAGCTTTCTGCGTCGGCGGCGAGGCAGAGTTGACCACAGAAGCAATACAGTGCGGGCGCGGCCGCAAGAAACCCTCGCAAGAAACCCTCGCCCTGACAACCCTTGCCCTGACAACCCTCGCAAGAAACCCTCGCAAGAAACCCAGCCCTGACAACCCGCGCGCGAGGTACACCTCCACCCTGAACGCAGCAGCTCCAGCAACGGCTGCGGGAAGTCACTGCACAGCGCGAGGAGCGAAGAAACCCGGGATACCCTGACAAAAAAATCAGATGGCTGCTTGATGCGCGCCCTCACTGTAAAGCTAAACGGGGGCACCGAGAAGCGAATTGGCCAGCGAAGCCGACAACAAACACATGCGAGGTTCTGCGCGCGTTTTTCACGGGCCGGCGCTGGACCCTCCCGCGGGTCAACACTAACGGGGGGAGGGCGGGGCCACCCAAGCGGGGGAGCATCGAGCTGGAATCGGTGATACATCGCCGATAGATCGAGGAGGAGGAGGAGGAGGAGGAGGAAGAGGAGGATGAGGAGGAGAACAGGAGGGTAGGCCTGATAGCGAAACCACACGTTCCTTGGCGGGGTGGCTACCAGGCCCCTATCGCCTATCGGGTCCCATCGGCGATCCATGGGCGACTGGGGGTCGATGCATCCACCTCTGAACCTATCCACCCCTAGCGCTGCCCTGGCTTTAGGGCCATAGCTCGGCTCTCCAGTGGCCGTTCGGGACGATCCAGCCACCCACGGAACGCCCTCGGCGAGGCGCAGCTGTTGGAAGGCACCCTGGGGCTGAGCCTACTTGGATCACCGCGGGTGTTGCCATGTGGCTAGGAGTGTATAAGTGGATGCCAAAGTGGCTTATATTTGCCTAGCCTAGCTTGTAATTGCCTTGAGCGGCTTGGGTGAGTTCGTTAGCTCAGTGAAATGGGCGGAACCTACTTAGGCTGGATCCTTCTCCCCCCTAACCCACCTAAACCGCTTAAAGGCTAGGTTAAAACAGATGTACCCCACCTTCGTATCCACTTTATAAGCCCATATCCACTTAGCAACCACCGCGGTGATCCAAGTACGCTTCCCCCTGAACCTACGTATCCCCCCCTAGCGTTGCCTCTGGCCTCATCCGCTGCCGCGCGAAAAACGTGCCCGGGGCGCCGACAGGGGGTGGACCTTCGAAAGCTGACGTCGGCCTTCCATTTTCTGCCCAGCTTTTTCTGTGAGCTCCAGGAGGGCGAAGTCGTTGTCGAGCGTGTTGCCGTCGAAGCCTGGGTGCACGACGATCGACGACACCGAAAGGTGCACCTCGGTCCCGTCGGAAGCGCCGCTGGTCTTGTCGTGTTCGCCCAACTTGACGCCGACCGACCCTGGCCCTCTTTGGGGCGGACAGAAAGGTACTGGTGCCGCTACTCCCCAGACCTCTCCCAGGGTGCATTCTAACGGGAGTTTCGAAGAGAATCCAGCCGCGGTGGCGAGGGATCTCCACGACGAGCAGAGGTATCGGTGTCTTTTCCTCCTCCAACCCTTGGAACTCACGCAGTGAGCAGCCGTCAGAACCCACTGGCTGTCGATCAGCGTGCCTCCGCACCAGCAGTTGTCGCCGGAGGGGTGCTTCAGGCAGGCGTGCCACCTCCACTCGCAGTGGGTTGCGGCCTGGCCGTGCACTATCCTTGGAGGCCACCCTGCTTGGGTCCGAGTAGATGCGGTGGGAGGAGATCGCCGATGATGCATGAGCGATGTGTCGGCGACGCTGGCGCCGCATCGGCACCGTCGGCGTGGATAACATCGGACTCCACATTGATTCGCATCGCTGATGCAACGGGCGCAATCCAACCACACCATCTTGTGGGGTCCCACAACGGTGCGGTGACGGACCGTGCGGTGACCTCGAATTCCTCAAAGACCTTGCCGCACGGTCCATCACCCCCAGTCGCCCGAAGCATCCTCGGCGACCGACCCGAATCCAAACACCATGCGGTCTCACCCCGAACCCCCACTGAGGACAAGGGAAAGACCCGGCCAGGCGAAACTCGGCCAGGCTGAACACGGCCAACTGGACTCGGTCAGGCCGAGTTCGGCCCGGGCCGAATGTAGCTTGGCCGAGATGAGCCTGGCCTCAAATCGGGCATGTCCTCCCGCAGGCGGATTCCGGAGGAAAAATACATGGTCAACCAAGTTTTCCAAATGGTGAAAAATGGTAGGAAAATCGTCCCAAACTATTTCCCCACATCCTAAGTGGGGTTCATGTTTTCTCTGGACGGCCGCGGGCCACTCACCCACCCACACACACAACACACACACACACATCATGATCATCATCCTCGGGCATTCCATGCGAGCCCGCTCGCGCAGAAGGGTTCTCCCCTGTGGCCCCTAGGGGGGCCCACCTAAAAGTTGGAATTCCAACGGCTATAGGCAGCAGCGAGCCCGCTCGCACGGAATGACCCTCAGGGGCATTCCATGCGAGCCCTCTCGCGCGGAAGGGACCTCCCCTGTGGCCCCTAGGGGGTCCCACCTACAAGTTGGAATTCCAACGGCTATCGGCAGCAGCGAGCCCGCTCGCACGGAATGACCCTCAGGGGCATTCCATGCGAGCCCTCTCGCGCGGAAGGGACCTCCCCTGTGGCCCCTAGGGGGTCCCACCTAAAAGTTGGAATTCCAACGGCTATCCGGATCAGCGAGCCCGCTCGCACGGAATGACCCTCAGGGGCATTCCATGCGAGCCCGCTCGCGCGGAAGGGACCTCCCCTGTGGCCCCTAGGGGGTCCCACCTAAAAGTTGGAATTCCAACGGCTATCGGCAGCAGCGAGCCCGCTCGCACGGAATGACCCTCAGGGGCATTCCATGCGAGCCCGCTCGCGCGGAAAGGACCTCCCCTGTGGCCCCTAGGGGGTCCCACATAAGAGTTGGAATTCCAACGGCTATCGGCATCAGCGAGCCCGCTCGCACGGAATGACTCTCAGGGACATTCCATGCGAGCCCGCTCGCGCGGAGGAGGAAGAGGATGAGGAGGAGGCTTGGGAGAAGGAGGAGGAGGAGGAGGAGGAGGAGGAGGAGAAAGAGGAGGAGGAGGCGGGGATTTCAACCAAGGTGCCGTCAGGAGGACGCGGTTGAAATGGACGCTGCTCAAGGCGGAGGAGGAGGAGGAGGAGGAGGTGGAGGAGGAGGAAGGGAGGGGGATTTCAAACCGCGGTGCCTTCAGGAGGAGATTGATTTAATGGACGTTTGTCGAGGAGGACGTGGAGGAGGACGAGGAGGAGACGGAAGAGGCGCCGGAGGAGGAGGGGGAAGAGGGGTGGGAGGAGGAGGAGGGGGAGAAGGAGGAGGATGAGGAGGGGGATGAGGAGGATGAGGAGGGGAGGAGTGGGAGGAAGAGGAGGAGGAGGAAAAGGGGGAGGAGGGGGGGCAGGAGGAGCAGGACGAGTGGGGAGGAGAGAGGGGGAGGGAGGAGGAGGAGGTGGAGGAGGAGCAGCAGCAGCGTCAGCAGGAGCAGGATCATTCTGATAGTGTACATATCCCATGCAAAATTGGGCTTTCATGTGGGGTCCACCCGTTGGAGATATGGTTGACGTTTGGACATTTCTCTGGACAGGCCCGACTCGAGCATGGCCGAGGCCAGCTGGCCGAGCTCCGCCTGGCCGAGTGCAGCTGGCCGAGGCCAGCCTGCCCGAAGCTCGCTGCTGCCCGCCGAGAACCACCACACCCCGGTGGGCACCGCACCGTCTGGGGGCCCCCAGCATCCACTCGGACCCCGATCCCCTCGCAGTGCGAACAACATCACGATGGGAGACCTTCCCCGCTGTTTTCGGCCTCTGGGGGCCCTCGCCGGGCCTCGGGGCCGTGACAAGACCCGACTCGGGGTGAAAAGCGGGTCCTGGGGAATGGGTCTGGACATCTGAAAGTCCGGTCATGAAGCAATGGTGACGTCGGGGGTCTGGGGACCACGCTTCGTTTGTCGGCGGCGGGCGAGGGGGGGAAGTGGGGACATGCCCGACCTGACACTTCACCCCCCTCGCCTGCCGCTGACAAACGAAGCGTGGTCCCCAGACCCCCGACGTCTCCATTGCTTCATGACCCGGCTTTCATTTCAGATGTCCAGACCACTTCCCCGGGACCGACTTTTCACCCCGAGTCGGGTTTTTGCTTCGCGGCCCCGAGGCCCTGTGAGGGCCCCCGGAGGCCGAAGGTAGCGGGAAAAGCCCCGCCGCCGAGCTTGCGAGGCCCTGCACGGTCCTGGAAGCGCGGGCCCCGCTCCAGGGCGTGTCGTCCGGGCCCTTGGCCCCGCACGCGGCCGCCGCCGTCGGCGTCGGGGCCGCCGCCGGGGTCGGCGCGGGGCTTGGCGCGGGCGGCGGGGTGACCTCGAGGGAAGGTCGGCGGCGAGCGCTGGGGGGGAAGGGAGATGGACTGAGCATTTTCTTAGGGTGGAGGGCTCAGGGTGGAATCCGTATGGGCTTCTGCACCTCGAAAATCAATCCGTCGTGATTCACCTTTTGCAGATTCAAGCCTCAAAACCAATCGAAACGGCATTTCAGATTTCACCAGTTGCCCTCCACCCAAAAGAAAATGCTCGGAAGGAGAAGGCCTTCTCGAAGGCGCCGGCGGGGCTTCTCGCAAGCCCTCGCGCCTTCTGAGAGGTTTCGGTGTCTTCGGGGAAAGCTCAGAGAAAACTTCTCAAAGGCCGGGGGACCTCCGAGCCTTCTCTGAGAAGGCCTGCGCCCCTTCTCGTTTCCACCCCCGGGCGCGCCGCCGAGAAGGGGCGTTCAGATGTTGGGCCAGGTCCCTACAACTCTTGCCTCACACTCGGACAGCCGTGACCACGAGGAGGAGGAGGAGGAGGAGGAGGAGGAGGAGGAGGAGGAGGAGGGGGAGGAGGAGGAGGAGGAGGAGGAGGAGGAGGAGGAGGAGGAGGAGGAGGAGGAGGAGGAGAGGAGGAAGAGGAGGAGGAGGAGGAGGAGCAGGAGGAGTTGAGTGGATTCTACCCCCTCCGCGCGACCTTCGAGCCCCACCCCTTCCCCATGCGCCCGTTCCAGCGCAGCGGCGGACTTTCGCGGCAGCGCAAAGTCCGCCAGATGTTGAGCTTGCCAGCTGCTCGGAGGGGGCGGTGGTTAAGACAGCTTGCCGGCTGCGTGTCTCGTATCTTTGTTGGCTGCCCCCCCTGAAAACTGATCGTCGCCATGGCTGAATCTGCCTCGAAAGACCGGTCAGGATGGGCCCCCCAGGGTGGTTCGGGGACCGACGTTGAGCGGACGTGGAGTGGACGGTAGAGCGGCCATTGTCTCAACTGGCCCTCCTCCGAGCAGCTAGTCGTAGAAACACGCTGAGACAGATCACAGCATGCTCGTGTCGTGACGACCTGTGCGTTGGTCTCTGACTCTGACTCTGACACTCTGACCTCTGACAAGGTGTGGCTCCTCGGGGAGTTTGGAAGGCGGCTGTCGCAACGCTGCGAAGCTCTCTGGGCGGGGAAGATGTTTGTTACGTTCTACGGCCACCCAAGGACAGAGACGCCCTACGACCTCCCGGAACCTTTCCACTAAGATATCAAACCTGGGTGCTCGAGACCTCTCATGATCAAGCCTTTCGGGGGCCTGGGTGGAGAGGTGACGCTCCTTACGATCCCTTGGGCCCTGCAAGCAGGACCTACCACACGCACGCGCCTGGTCGGACCAGGGGATGAGGAGGGTTCACATGCCATGGCCTTGGTGGCGCTGAGACGCGGGCACAACAGCGTAAGAGGCACAAACAAGTATACCATATGATACAAATCGAACCGCAGAGCCACAAAACGATGACGATGGCGCTGGCACGGATAATATTATCATCATCATCATCAACAACAGCATCACCATCATCATCACCATCAGCATCATCAGTATCATCAACCACGTCCTCAGCATCATCCTTCCTCATCCTCATCATCCTTATCATCACAATCCTCATTACAATCCGTATCCTCCTCACCATCATCAGCATCATCAACATCACCACCAACATCATTATCGTCATCGATATCAGCAACAGCATAAGCATCAAACTATTAATACTGATAATAATAATGACAATCATAGTGATAAACATCATCAACATCAATAACATAACCATCACCATCACCATGAACATCAACATCAGCATCACCGTCATCGTCATCAGGATCCTCCTCCTCCTCGTCCTCCTCCAGGTCGTCATCATCATCACCATCACCATCATCATTATAATCATCATCATTATGAACAAGATGCTCGTCATCATCATCATCAGCATCATCATCATCACCATCATCATCACCACCACCGCCACCACCACCACCATGACCATCATCATCAGCATCATCATCATTAGTATCATCATCATCAGCAGCATCACCACCATCATCAGCATCAGCATCAGCATCAGCATCAGCATCAGCATCAGCAGCAGCATCAGCATCAGCATCAGCATCAGCATCATCATCATCATCATCATCATCATCATCATCATCATCATCATCATCATCATCATCATCATCGCCATCATCATCCTGACCCTCATCATCATCCGCATCCTAATTCTCATCCCGCTCCTCATCCGCATCCTCATCCTCGTCCTCCTCATCCTCATCATCACCATCCCCCGGCACGCCCCTGGTCAGGATCGCCAGAGGGCAAGATCATGACGAGGCGGGCGGGCCTCCGGAACAGGCCCTCTCCCTCCGCCCCCCCCGCCGCGCGGCCAAGCCCCAAGCAAAACCAGCCCACAGACCCTCCTGCTGTTCCTCCACCTCCTCCTCCTTCCTCCTCCTTCTCCCTCCTCCTCCCTCCTCCCTCTCCTCCTCCCTCCTCCTCCTCCTCCTCCTCCTCCGCCGCCCGTCTTCGTCGCGGTGGTGGTCGTCGTCGCCCCCGTCGTCCCCGTCGTCGTCCCAGTCGTCGTCCCAGTCGTCCCCGTCCCCGTCCCCGTCGTCGTCGTCGTCGTCGTCGTCGTCGTCGTCGTCGTCGTCGGCGTCGTCGGCGTCGTCGGCGTGGTGCGCGCTGCCAGCCGGTGGCCTCGGGAGGGCGCCCGAGGCGGCGCCGGAGGCGGCGCCCCGGCGCGTGCCGCCGCGGCAGCCTGGCGGCCGCCCGCTCGCGCAGGTCGGACGCCTCCAGAGGGCGGCGGGGCAGAGCCACGACTCGGAGGACACGGACACGGACACTGCACACCCACGTCACACGGGACGGCACTACGAGGGGCTGGGCGGTGGCGCCTCGGCGCCGACAAGCATGCAACAAAGTCTCACGCTGGGGAAGGGAAGAGAAAAAAGGAGGAGGAGGAGGAGGAGGAGGAGGAGGAGGAGCCGGCCGGCAGGTTCACTCACCACGACTCGGACAAGGAACAGGTATCCATACCTAGAGTTAGGTCGGGCATGTCCCCCTAAGGCGGATTTCGAGCGAAAACTTAAAACATACACCAAACATGAGCAAACATAGTAAAAAAGAATCCAAAAATCGTCCCCAGACTATTATTTGACTATTGTTGGAAATTCCCCCTGTGGAGGGACAGGCCCGACTTAAACCTAGAGGTCTCATCCGATGCATCCGCGATGCATCGCCGATGTGTCGGCGATGCATCGGCGAGGCGGCCAGCGCCATCGGCGTGGAGACAGTCGGGCTCCACATCGGGCCGCCTCGCCGATGCGTCGGCGATGCGGCGCGATCCTGCGACGCCATCTCCTCCGACTCCATGCAAGGGGGCCCGGGATGCCTCTGCCCCTCCCTCCTTTCCCCCTTTTTGGGGGCCTCCTGGGAGGCCGTCGTCGTCGCCGCCGCCGAATTCGCCTCGAGACTCCGGTCAGAACGCGCATCGGGGGAGGTCCGAGGAGGAAGGGGCGGTATCGGTACCTCTTGGTTTCCCCAACGACGACGACGACCACGCAGACGGCGGACGACGAGTCGAGGGCGCATCGTCGTTGAGGACAAGGGTCCAAGACGACGACGTTTCGCACGACCACGACGACAACGACGACGACGACGACGACGACGACGATGACGAGTCCACGTTTACGACGGCGCGTCGCAGCACGGAGGCCGCGTCCACGGCCGAACGCGACTCAGAGAACTGGCCAGGATGGATCCCAGGCGGGGGGGCCTGTCCACACAGGTCGGGTGCCTCGGGGGCGGGGCTTGGCTCGCTGAGTCGACTACAGACTGATGCGCACAATGCTCATTGCTGCAACGCGTCTGGTGAGTCGCGCGTCGCATGGTGCACGTCGAAACAGGCTGCTCATCATGGAAATCGGACTGTTGCTCTTGAAGATGCTTGCGCGTTGCTAAAACCAGGAACCGTTTCATTGGGGAGCCTACTGTTGGGGGCCTACCTGTGCGGGCCTCCACTTGGAAGCCTACTGTTGGGCGAGACTGGCTTCCCTGTCGAGGGCAGATCAGAATGAAGGCCCGCCATCTGGAACACCTGCACATGGAGCCCTGCTCTTGAGGGACAATGTGGGAGCGAAGAGGAGGGGCGACACCGTTGGAGACGGCATTGGCGCCCTGGGTGCCGCTGCTGATGCCGCCGCCGACGCGCCTGGGGCCCACTCCCTGCTCCCCGCCTCGGTGCGCGCGGTGGTGCTGGCCGCGGTCGTCGGCGTGGTGGTGCTTCCACGGCCCACGTTGGCAAGCGCGGTGCCTACGCTGGCGATGCTCGCGGCAGCATGCGGGCGGCCCTCCGCCCGTCTCCAGCGCGGCGGCGCAGCGGCATCCCCGAAAGCGGCCGACACCGAGAAGCAGAGCACGCCGCAGAGGACCACAGACGCCCGGCAGCTGGAGCACATCTCGAACCCAACATTGCGCTGGGAGGCGGGGCGGTGCCGACTGGCAGGGCTCGGGGGTGCTCACGGACATCCCCATTGAGGCGGCGCCTTCTTGGCCCAACAGACCCCAGGGCAGTCTGGGGCAGTCACCTCCCCCCCGCCTCGGTCGGAGGGTAACGTGGGGGGAAACACGCGTGAGGTGAAGAGATGCACACCTCTGCACTACCTGTTGGAGTCAGGGTCGAAACTTAGGAACCGTTTGGGACCTCGTTCCTGCACCCCGGCAGGTTGCCCCCCGCAATGAACTTTCGTCAGGGAGTGTTGAGGTCGCACTGGGCCCTCGACTGCCCTGGGGAGCTGTTGATTGAGCACGCATGCTGTTTCAAGGGCTCTCACTGGCGGGGCACATGGGAGGAAGGATGGAAGGAGGGAGGGAAGGCGGCGGATGGGGGAGCGGGAGCATAATACCGAGGACGATCTACCCCGAGCGCAGGAACTGCGTGAAACGGCATTGTAGAGACAAGGCCAGCCTGGACATCCTGGGGACTGCCTGAGCCACACCCGACACCCTGCCAGGGAGAGGGCCGACCCCTTCCCCGTGCCGCCACGCAACTCGAGCCCAAAGGTGCCAGAGCAAGAGGAAGAGGATGGGAGAGGACACCACTTTGGGCGCGAACTAGTGGAGGGGCGAAACATGGGAGGGAAGACCGATGCACAATTGGCGCCCTCCGATCTTTCCCACTCACGGGAAACCCAGCAACTGCATCGTGGAGTCAAGGCCAGCGTTAGGTCGGGCATGTCCCCCTACAGGCGGATGTTGCAGGGATAATCAAACATGGAACGCATCAAAAAGGATCAAACCTTCTTAGAAACATCGTCCCCAGACTATGTTTTGACTGTTTTTGAATATTCCCCCCGTAGAGGGACATGCCCGACTTATGAGGGGCCTGTTTTCCACCACCGCCCCGATCCACCACCCACATACTTCTCAAACCAGAAGTGGAAGGGGAAGAAGGTGGAGGACGAGAGGAGGAAGAGGAGGAGGAGGAGGCGGAGAGAGGAGAGGACGAGGAGGGGAGGAGGAGGAGGAGGAGGAGGAGGAGGAGAGGAGAGGAGGAGAAGGAGGAAGGTGAAGAGGAGGAAGACCCCCTCGCCCTCCAACTTACATGGGTGGTGCTGGTTGAAAACAGGCCTATCAGACTTAAGCACAGGCGGTGGTGTCGAGGCCACGGTCGGACAGCCACTGCGGACTGTCTGGGCTTCGCCCTCGCAGCAGGCCCGCGGACGCGCCCCCCCCGTGCCCCTCCTGTGCGCCCGCTCTCCCGTGCCCCCCCTAAAAGGACAGGACCAGAGCCGCCCTGCGCACACCCTGTTTCGTCCCGAACACCCGTCCTCATCCAAGCCCTACGGCACCTCCTCGTCTCCTCCTTGCACTCGCGCTCGTCCCTCGACGCCCTCCTTCCCAAGCTCCTGCCCTTTCCCCTCTCGTTGACCTCCCGCTCCGCCGTCCTCCGCATGCCCTGCAACCCCCCTTTCTTGGATCGCCACATCCTCCTGGTCGCCCTGCTCCTCCTCTCCCTTACCGTCCCTTCATCCCTCCCTTCATCCGCTCGTCTGCTCGTGTTTTCGTGTGCCCGGCAGTTGCAAGAAGCAGGAAGAAGCATGAAGCAGGAGGGTCGGCAAAGCAGAAGTAATTGGGGTTACGGGCCCCCCACAAACAACACCGCCAACCAGATGAACCCGATTGCTGAGAATAGTAAACGCTTGAGTATAGTTGGGACCTGGGAATCTAAGAACTCCTACTCCCAGCGACTGGCGTGCACTCGTGAGGCAGTGCGCCATGCGAGCGCAACGCACTGCCCGAGGAAACACTGGGCCGCTCCGAGGGCGGCCGCAGGGCACGGCCTGCCGGCAGGGCGAGCGGTGTGGTGGGGGGGAGAAGCTCCCCGCCCTCGGAGCAGGCCTCCCGACACTCTCCCGCCCTTTCCCCCCCCCCTCTGTGGGAGACCAGGAGGTACCCCATACCCGCCACTCCCCAGGCCTCGCCTGGGGCACACTCTGACCAGGATCTCGACGCGAATCCAGCGGCGGCGGCGAGGGCGTCCCGGGAGGCCCCCCCCCCCCCCGAGACGGGAAAGCGAGGCGAGGGCAGCGGCAGGGGCACCCTCTTCCTCCTCCGACCCTCCTCTCCGGCCCTCCTTGCCTCCCCAGACCCCCGGGGTCCTGATTTTTTCGTGACGCGACCCCTATGGAGGTCCAGACCCATTCCCCGGGACCGGTGTTGCACCCTGAGTCGTTCTTTGACGACCCCGAGGGCCAGTAAAGGGCCCCCAGAGGCCGAAAATCGCCGAAAACCTCCCGTCGTGATTGTTTCTCGCGAATCGTGGGGGTCTGGGCTCGACCCCCCCCCCCACAACCGCCGCTTCGCCCACCTCCGCACCCCCCCCCTTCTGCGCTCGGGGGCCCTCGCATCCCCCGGGGCTGTTCTGGCGCGCGCCTGCTGGGGGGGGCCGCCCTCGCGTGCAGCCCTGGAAGCCTCCCCCGCCCCCGCCCCACCCCCCGCGGGGACACTCTTCTTCAGTGTAAGGAGGCGGAGGAGGAATAGGAGGAGGAGGAGGAGGAAGAGGAGGAGGAGGAGGAGGAGGAGGAGGAGGGGAGCAGGAGGAGGGGGAGGAGGAGGAGGAGGACGCACAAGCCACACACACACACACACACGGAACGCACAGAGACATACTAGCACTGTATGTCCTCCTTGGATGCGCGCGTCCGACCCGAACATGCAGCATACCCAGCCTGTAGTATATACTTTCCCGATCGGTGTGGCCAGAAAGCGCCAGCCACGACGCATATACTATAAGATTCTTCTCGGTGCGCGCATCGCTACACATAGTATTTGTATGTTGGGGTGACGCCGAACACAGGATAGCCGCGTGGAAGCTTTGTCATCTCCGCCAGCGGGCCTGGAGGCACGAGCTGGCTGGAGTGTCCTCAGGCCCCTCGGACTTCTCCGTCCTCCGTCCTGAACGACTGAAGATCAAGAGGCCCGGGCACAACATTCCCGTGCTTCCCGAGGCGCGTCGCGTGACTCGTTGGGTTCCCCGCGTGTTGTCGCATGGCAATTTCCTGGCGAAGAGGGCCCCCGGAAAGGCCGAGCAGGTCCCAATAGGCCCCCAAGGTAAACGTTTTCTTTCTCGGCGTTTCGACAGTGAGCGGAGGGGGGGGGTCTTGCTCTGGACCCCTGCTCGGTGCGAGTGTTTGCAGCAACGCGTCCCAGGATGGAGACCCAACCTGCTCGAAACGGGCGCCAGAAACAGCCAAGATCTACTCCGGGTGGGTGGAGTGCGAGGGCCCGCGCCGATCGGCAAAATGATGAATCTAGAAAAAGAAAGAACGCCACGGAAATACACTTTTTTCGCGCTCCGCGCGGATTTCTTGGATCCGCGCCGGACCCCCCTCACTGGCGCGCGGAGCGCGCAAAGGGCGGCGCTGGAGGCGCCGCCGGGAGGGCCCGGCGCGGATCCAAGAAATCCGCGCGGAGCAACAAAAGTTTGCATTTCTGCTGTATTTTCCTCCTCCTAAAACAATGAACGAGAAAACGATCACAAGATAGCCCAAGACGGCCCAGCGTCGCCGACAGATGGCTCTGAGACGCCCAGGATGGCCCACCGACGGCCCCAAAGACGCCTCCGAGACGCCCTTCCCCGAGGGCACCAGGAGCCCTTCCAAGAGGGCCCCGAGAGACCAGCCCCCCTGACTTGATGGTTTTGTTTCAGCGTTCTCGCCTGCTCGATTTTCGAGCCTTCGACGCTTTCGACAACGAGTTCGTGAATGGTGTCGCTCTTCGGAGCTCTCGACCATCCTGAACTTGTTTTGCTTTCGAGCCGTCGACGCCTCAGGACCGCCCCCGAGGCCCCCAGGATCGCCCCGAGAGAGCCCTTGTAAGGCCCCCGAGAGCGCCCAAAGACGGCCCGAGAGCCAGGGACGGCCCGAGAGAGGCCCTAAGGGGGCTCCCTGAGAGGGGGAGCCTCCGACCCGACACCTCGCGCGCTCCGCCCCCAAACGACCCCCAAGAGGCCGCCGAGGGGCTCCAAAGAAACCCCCACCCCGCCTCCAAGAGGCACAGAGGTGGAGGACATGCGAGGAGCTGTCAGGGAAGAAAGCCCTGCACAGCACTTTCCATCGGACCGGCCACCAGCTTCTCGCCACGAGTCGTTCCCTGATGGACCAGTTGCCCAGGGAGGGCCGCACAGAGCCCGCAGATTGAAAGCCCAAACTCGAAGCCAACTATTCTCTTCGTGGCGATCGCAGACTTCTAGAGGCCTGCGCTTCAGCCAGAAAGTGGAACGGAACCTGCCGCGGCGACTGGAAAGTCTCCCCTACAGCCTCAGAGGGGTGAAGAGCATCCGAAAACCTGGACCCTCGAACCTCTATCGTCGATCCACGAAAAGGAACTGAATACAGGCCCAGCAAGCGAGCGCAGGGGGGGGAGGAACACGGGGCGCTGATCTCGGCACTCCCGAGATGGCGACAGACAAGGACCAGAGGACGATACCCTACGGCAGATGCTGCCCAAAGCCGGCAGCGCCCACGCTGAGGCGACGTTTGTCGCGGCGACACCGACAGCGAGCGATGCTCAGAAAGGACAACGGCCTTCGTCCCCGCTTCCTTCCACGACGTGGACTCCTCAAAATCTGGATGCCTGGATTGGACGCACGAATCATCCGGGATGCCTGCGGTCCGGGGTAACTCCGGTTTGGGCTCCCGAGGCGCGAATATCTAGCTACCCCTGGCCGCCCCCAGCCCTGATGATTCGGGAGGGTTGGATGCCCGAACTAACCGGGATAAATGCGGTCCGGGGTAACTCCGGCTTGGGCTCCCGAGGCGCGAATCTGTACAGCTATCCCTAACCGCCCCCAGCCCTGACGTCGTGGTCGGCCAAGAGGGGGGCGTCCGAGAGGAAATCATGGCCGGCGGCATGTGCACGGCCCAGGGAGGGGGGGCAGGGACGTAATGAAATAGGAAGAGGCGCCATGAAATCTGGGGAGATATCATGGCCCCCGCCATGAGATTCCCCCCCCCCCCCCTTTTCATCACCCCCCTCTTTGCCGCCCCTGATAATGACCTGGGGCCTCTGACTGGACTTCTTCCCGGGGACTAGCTTCACACAGTGCCGTTCTGCTGACGGCGCTGGGGCCCCCCGAGACCGAGGCTGACCCGTGACCGTTCGCCTCGATTCCAGTAATTTGAAGGGGCCATCAAACACACAAATGAATACACACAAATAACAGGATTCCCTCATATTTTTCAACATGTTCTGGGCTTTTGTTTTCCCTCCCACTTCGCATATATTCCTATATTTTCCTGGGAATCGACGATTAATTGTGTCTTTGTGTTTTCTTCCCTCCTGGTAATTTCCTGTGTCGCCTGAGCGACGACCACAAACGGATCTTAAGGGGGATGGCGTAGCGACCTTACGCGATGGCTTACGCGGGCCGCCGGCGCGGCACGCCACGTCGGCAGCGAAGGCGCTCACGTGCGAGCTTGCGCAGGCTGCTGAGGCGCCAATGTCGGCGAAGGCGAGCCCGTTTCTCTAGGTCGCCCACCTCGCTCTGCGTAGTTATCACGCCCCGCGATGCCTGGTCACGTTCGCGCCCTCGCGTCCCCGCGCCGCCCTGGCCCGCACCGCCCGAGTATGGGATCGACTATACAGAACGGACCCACCCTAGCAAACATTGTCGGAGACCTGGAAATGGGCACCAACACCAACACAGGAGGTTGCCTCCACAGGCGCAAGATGATCCTAGATTTGGGTGGTGGTGGCAATAGTTCGGCCACTTAGAGAGCCCGAATATGAACAGCATCACCGAGATCGGGAGCATCTTCCCTCGGTGAAGGCGCACCGCCGATCCTGGTGTTGGTATCAACCTCTGTGCCTCCGACATGGTGTGGGGAGAAAGGGCGGGCCGTCTCCGAAGCCGCAGGCGGCTTCTCGGCAGGCGCGGGGGCCTCTGAGAGACCGCCGCCTTCGCGGAGGGCCCGCCCTCTCTCCCCGACATGGGACGTCCTCATTGAAGGGGGCCCTGGGACACACAAATAGATACACACAAATCACAGGATTCCCCATAGTTTCCCATATGTTCTGGTTTTTTGTCTTCCCCCCAAATTCCCATATTTTCCCATATTCTCCTGGGAGTCGATGATTAATTGTGTCTGTGTGTTTCTTTCCCTCCTGACTGATGTTTTTCAGTGGGGACCCCCCGAAGTCCCGAACCGTTTCCCGAGGACCGGCTTTTCGCCTGGAAGCGTTTCTTGACGCTCCTGGAGACCAGGACATATCAAGACGGCAGCAAGCTGGCAGCTACACGCATACGTGTTTTTTCTCCCTGGGCCCGCCTTCTTGGCCCGGGGACCGATCCTGGGAGCTGATGTGCCCCCGGGATCTTGGGCACTCGAGTCCTCGTGACCCAAAACGGGAGCCAGCAAAAAGGGGGTGGTGCAATAGATCTGGGCTGATTGTGCCGCGAACGTGCTGCGCCAGAGAATTGAAATTGCAGCGTACTGCAGCTAATGCACTGCACGCGACCACCCGGCAATACCCTTGCGCACACGAATGCGTTGCACACCCCACATCTGTGGCAGCCCCACGGATCTATTGCACAGCTACTGCACAACCCCCTTTTCGCTGGACCCCCTTTTGGGTCCACCAGATGGAGGGCCGCCCGCCCCGTGCCGAGCCTTCCCCTCGTCTCGGGGGCGCGCAGACCTGGAATTGGCGATCCAAGGACTTGGCGCGCGGTCGCCAAATCCACAGATCGGGGGCTGTGCACGCCCCAAAATGCGGCTGGTGCCGCCTCGCTCGGCGGCGGGAATCCGCGATGTCCAATGGAAGCGGGACCCGTCGCTACTCCACGCCCCCTTGATCCCAGACCCCCGACGTCATGATTTTTCCCGGAGAGGGCGTAGGCCCAGGGTTCTCTTTTAGGATCGTAATCTGTCCCCGGTGCCTTAACTGAGGTGGGCCGGCGGATTCTTTCCCTGATAAATATCGAGGTCGAGGTGGGCCGGCGGATTAAACATTTTGAGGATGTCTCAGGCGAAACGCGTGTTTTTGAAACCCCGATCGATAAATCACAGGGTGCGGGCCGCTCTTTCGTGTGTTGAGGATGGAGCGAAACGCTTGCTCCGCAGAGTTACCGAGGATGTCTCGAGCGAATCGCTTGTTTCGTAGAACTTGAGGGATCTGGGCGCCCCAGAGATTTGCCTTCTCCAGGTGCACGAACCCGTGCGTGTTTTACGTATGCGCCTGTAGATTTGCCCTCTCCCGGTGCACGAATCCATGTGCTTTTACGTATGTGCGTATAGATTTGATTTCTCCAGCCCCTGGCACAGCACATCGCCACCGACACCTTCAGCATTGCAAGTGCCCGTCGCCCAATACGGTGTCGCGAAAACGTTTCCATGCATGCGGTTCTATATGCGCTTCCACGACCACACCCCAGCACGACCACAGCCCAGCACCAGCAGACCCCAGCACGACCCCACCCCAGCATGACCCCACCCCAGCACGACCAAACCCCAGCACGACCACACCCCAGCATTACCCCACCCCAGCACGACCCCACCCCAGCAAGACCATCACCCAGCACGACCACACCCCAGCACGACCTCACCACAGCACGACCACACCCCAGCACGACCACGCCCCAGCACGACCACGCCCCAGCACGACCACGCCCCAGCACGACCACGCCCCAGCACGACCACGCCCCAGCACGACCACCCCCCAGCACGACCACTCCCCCAGCACGACCACCCCCCAGCACGACCACCCCCCAGCACGACCACACCCCAGCACGACCACTCCCCAGCACGACCACACCGCCTTGGTTGAGTGGTTGCCTGTCGTCGTGGAATGTTTCGTGGGGTGTCTCGTGGACTGTTTCGCGGGGTGTCTCGTGGAATGTTTCCAAGAAAACGTTGAAAACGGTCGCCCGTGTCTCGTGGAATGGTTCGCGGGGTGTCTCGTGGAAGTGCCCGTCGCCCAATACGGTGTCGTGAAAACGTTTCCATGCATGCGGTTCTATATCCCTTTCCGGGTTCGTGGGTCCATCATGTTTCATTGCGCGACCGCCAGAGGTCTGGACCTATTCGCCGGGATCAAATTTTCATCCCGAATCGCTTTTTGACGGTCCCGAGGGCCGGTAAGGGCCCCCAGAGGCCGAAAATACAGAACCCCCCCCCCGTCGTGATTTTTTCATGACTCGAGGAAATCTGGGACCCATGCCTGCGATTGCCTGACTCTCCTCGCCGCTCCCGCCTCGCACGGCGGCCCGGCCGCTGCTGCACTGGCTCGGAGCAGGCCTCGCGCCACACCGGCCCAGAGAGACCCCCCGCCGCGCGGGGGGCGACCCCCCGGGCGGCCGGCGCCGCCCCCCCCCGGACGGAGAGAGGTCCCTGCAGGACCCGGCCTGCCGGAGGCCAGCATTCGGCGATTGCTCGTTGAAGGCTCAACGACTTCTGCCGCGCTGGAGCGGCCGGCCAATTGGCTGCCGCGCTGGAGCGGCCGGCCAATTGGCTCCAACGGTCCCTGAAGTTCTCTGGATTTACCTGGAGTTGCCCGGGGTTGCCTGGACTTGCCTCGATTGATCTGCAGCTGCTCAGATTTATCTGCATGTGCTTGGAGTTGTCTGGCCCGATGCCCACAAGTCGATTGGCGAAAAGTCGTCACGTCCTTAGGAGCAGGAGCCCGAGATCAAGCAGACAGATCAGAGGGCCCAGCGGGGCCGGCGCGCCCTCCGCAGGAAAGGCCCCGAGAGGCCCCAGACGGCCAAAAACCTCTGGTCCAGACCTGCGACACATCAGCTCAGACAGGTAGCAGTGCACTGGCGGAGCATACAGTAGGGGCGTTGACCCAAGGAACCCAAAATAAGGAACGAAGCCCCTTTTTCCCATAAGTTAAACTCCGATTTCCCATGGAAAACCTCAGGAATACCCAAGGAGCACTGTACAGCAACTAAGGAACACGGAGCCCCTCCCAAACGAAAAGGGCTCCTTCTGCAGCAGCCCGGCTGTACCTCCCGACACGTGCAGCTGGCGAGGCGGACCCTACATCCCTACATCCCGACGGTGTGCATCGTGCAGGCAGAATCGGGGATGGACAGACCCCCCCTTTAGCAAAACGTGGTTTAGTGAAAACGACCTGAGACCCAAACCTGGCGGGCGCAAGCTTGGAAAATGACGGCCACGGCGCCCTCTCGAGAACCGAAAACGAACGATTCACTAATCGACGTGTCATCGTTGGGGGTTCTGTCCAGCCCCGACAGAAGGCTCTCCTCCTCCCCTCCGGGCGGGCCGCCGCCGACCACCGCCCCTATAGAGGGCGCTCCTGGCGCCGGTCCTGTGGCGCCGCCGCCATGGTGGCCGGCGTCCGGGGCTGGCAGGGCTTCCCCGAGGGCGGGCCCCTTGCCTTAGGTTGGGCATGTCCTCCTGCAGGCGGGTCTTGGACGAAAGCTGAACCATGTTCAACAAATGCTCAAAGCAAGCAACCAGAAATGGTCAGAACGTCGTCCCCAGACTGCTGACTACTTCAAAAGATTCCTCCTGTGGAGGGACGGGCCCGACTTAGCCCTCGCCGCATGTCCTCCTACAGGCGGGTCTTGGACGAAAGATTAGACAAATTCAACAGATGCACAAAAACATAGAAATGGTCAGAACATCGTTCCCAGACAATTTTCTGACTAGTTTAGAAGATTCCTCCTGTGGAGGGACAGGCCCGACTTAGCCCTCGCCGCGACCGAAAGCGCGCACCGCACTCGAGCCTCGCCTGCGGCGTGCCGAAAGCGCGCGCTGCTCGTCGGCGGCCTCGCCGTCGCAGGTCGCCGCGCTGTGCGGAGTTCCACGACGTCCTTCCTCGATCGCAGGGCGGCGGGGTCTGTACATGTCGGGCGGAAGAAGGCACATTGAAGTCAAAAAGTCCACCCCCATAAGAACCACCCCGACACGCGAAGTCGTTTAGTAAACGCCCAGGGCCGTGTAGTAAACGCCCAGGGCCGTTTAGCAAACGCCCAAGGTCGTTTAGTAAACGCACAAGGCCGTTTAGGAAACGCCGATTGTCCGGTCCGTGTGGTTTTCCTCCCTTGGGTAAGAACGAAGTAGGAAGGCGGATAAAGTAGGTTGGGTCCAGGCCCTCCCAGATAAGAACACGACGCAGCAACAAAAACATAATCGACCCTTGAAATATAGGAAGAGTCCTGAAGCAGACTGGGATCTGCGAGTTCAACAACACCTGCTTTCAACGACCGGCGTACACATCCCCCCCAGGCCTGGCCCATGCTGAGCCCAGAAGCGGTGTATATGCCTTTCTGGCCAAGCCAAAAAGGGGTGTACACACCGCTCCTGGGCCCAGGATGGGCCAGGAATGGGGCAGTGGATAGTCAAGATCCCGCCGCCCTAGATCTAGGTCGGGCATGTCCTCCTACAGGCGGATTTGAAAGGAAAGATACAATTAGTCACCACATACTCCAAAGCAGTCAAACGAACATGAAAAATCGCCCCCAGACTATATCTAACATATTCTCGAATATTCCTCCTGTAGAGGGACATGCCCGGCCTCACCCTAGATTAAGGGAGCACGCACAATGATACTGGCGCCCAGCTACTCGCCGACGGAGCTGCCCTGGCAGAGCAACTCTCATTCGCGCCAGAGGGCGGGGCCGACGAGGAAGAGCGGGCCAGGAAAGGGAGGGCAAGAGAGGAACCGAGCAGAGGAGGAAGGGACAAGCAGGTAATCATATGACATAAACATTAAAACTCGAAGGTCCGCGCAGATTTCTCCGATCGGCGCCCTCCCTGGCGCGCGGAGCGCGCCAGGGGCGGCGCCGGAGGTGCCGCCAGGGGGTCCAGCGAGGATCGGAGAAATCCGCGCGGACCTCTGAGTTTTTATGTTTTGCCGTTTTTTACCTAACAGCTTTTGCTGATAGGTTTCTAGTGGGATCAAAAGAAAACATCTTGATGCCCCAAGGGGGTCTGGGCGGGATCCGGACAAGGAACCGGACAAAAGGGTCAGCCACAGGAATCCTTAGGGATCCTTAAGAATTCTTAGGAATCCTTAGGAATCCATTCCCAAAACACCATTCCCAGGCCAGATTTTGAATGCCCGGAGTCAACTGTAGGCCACTTCGTGTTCTTCGTGTTCCCAGAACACAATTCCCAGGCCACATGTTGAATGCCCGGAGCCAACTGTAGGCCACGTCGTGTTCTTCGTGTTCCCAGAACACCATTCCCAGGCCACATTTTGAATGCCCGGAGCAAACTGTAGAACACTTCGTGTTCTTCGTGTTCCCAGAACACCATTCCCAGGCCACAATTTTAATGCCCGCAGCCAACTGTAGGCCACTTCGTGTTCTACGTGTTCCCAGAACACCATTCGTGTACCATATTTTGATTGCCCGGAGCTGACTGTGGGCCACTTCGTGATCTTCGTGTTCCCAGAACATCAGTCCTGTGCCATATTTTGAATGCCCGAGCTGAAGCAGGCAGAGGCCGAGGCAGGCTGAGGCCGAGGCAGGCTGAGGCTGAGGCTGAGGCACGCCGAGGCAGGCTGAGACTCAGGCTGAGGCTGAGGCAGGCTGAGGCTGAGGCAGGCTGAGGCTGAGGCTGACGAAGGCTAAGGCCGAGGCAGGCTGAGGCTTAGGCTGAGGCAGGCCGAGGCTTAGGTAGGCTGAGACTGAGGCTGAGGCAGGCTGAGGCTGAGGCTGAGGCTGAGGCTGAGGCTGGTGCAGGCTGAGGCTGAGAGGCTGACGCTGAGGCTGAAGCAGGCTGAGGCTGAGGCTGAGGCAAGCTGAGGCAGGCTGAGGCTGAGGCTGAAGCTGAGGCAGGGCTGATGCTGAGGATGAGTGAGGCTGATGAGGCCTGAGGCTGATGCTGAGGCAGGCTTGAGGCGAAAGCAGGCTGAGGCTGAGGCTGATGCAGGCTGAGGCTGAGGCAGGCTGAGGCTGAGGTGAGGCTGAAGGCAGACTGAGGCTGAGGCTGAAGCAGGCTGAGGCTGAGGCTGAGGCAGGCTGAGGCTGAGGCAGGCTGAGGCTGAGGCCGAGGCAGGCTCAGGCCGAGACAGGCTGAGGCTGAGACTGAGGCTGAGGCTGAGGATGAGGCCGAGGCAGGCCGAAGCTGAGACAAGGTGAGGCTGAATGGGGGGGGGGAAGGGGGGGAGGAGGGGAGGCTGAGGCAGGCTGAGGCCGAGGCAGGCTGAGGCCGAGGCAGGCTGAGGCTGAGGCTGAGGCAAGCCGAGGCAGGCTGAGGCTGAGGCTGAGGCTGAGGCTGAGGCTGAGGCAGGCTGAGGCTGAGGCTGAGGCTGATGCTGAGGCAGGCTGAGTCTGAGGCTGACGCAGGCTGAGGCCGAGGCAGGCTGAGACTGAGGCTGAGGCAGGCTGAGGCTGAGGCCGAGGCAGGCTGAGGCTGAGGCTGAGGCAAGCCGAGGCAGGCTGAGGCTGAGGCTGAAACTGAGGCAGGCTGAGACATCAGTAGGAATACATAGGAATCCTCAGGAATCCCTAGGAATCCCTAGGAATCCTTAGGAATCCGTAGGCATCCTTAGGAATCCGTAGGCATAGTTAAGCATCCTCAGGAATCTTTAGGATTCCCTAGGAATCCTTAAGAATCCCTAGGAATCCCTAGGAATCAGGATTCCGAAGGATTCCTAAGGATTCCTATGGATTCCTAAGAATGCCTAAGGATGCCTTAGGAATCCATAGGAATCCTTAGGATTCCATTGGATCCTAAGGCCGTTGCCACTGTGACTGTCATTGCGAATGCGACTGCGACTGCGAGAACAGCAGAATTCCACAACTGGATTCTCATCTGGATCTTAGGAGGAATGCTTCCAGATATGCTTATACACATCGCTGTTAGGTTGCTTTGCCGGGATACTTTCGCTCCCCTAACCAAGAAGCTGTTGAGATCGAACGTCACCAACGTTCGGCGGTAGACAAACCTCGCTGCAGCAAACCTCCATTTCGTGAAAAGAGCCTAGGACCGAAACCGACAGACCTGGACCCGCAACAATGACGGCCGCGCCGCCCTCTCGCGAACCGAAGACGGCCAATTCGCTGGTCGACGTGTCAGGGTAGGAGGCCGATCCACCTCCGACATGTCTTGCTCTGTTCGGCAGAGGGGCCCCCGAAGCCCCCGCCCCGCTCCCCCATGGGGCCAGGCTCTTCCCCCCGAGGTTGCCTGCCCGAAGGCCCCGCGGAGTCCAGCGGGGGCCCCCGCTGGCAGCAACGGCCGACCCCGGCGCTGCATCCTCTTTTACCTAACAGCGAAGACTGATAGGCTTCTAGTAGGGCCAAAAGAGAGCATCATGACTCCCCAAGGGGGTCTGGGCAGATGCCGGACGGGTGCCGCGGAAAACCGGGGACTCCTTTTTTAGCCAACAGTAGCGCACTTCGTGGTCTTCGAGTTCCCAGAACTCCAGTCCTGGGCATGATTTTGAATGCCCGGAGCAAACTGTAAGCCACTTCGTGTTCTGCGAGTTCCCAGAACTCCATTCCTGGGCATGATTTTGAATGCCTGGAGCCAACTGTAGGCCACTTCGTGGTCTGCGAGTTCCCAGAACTCCATTCCTGGGCATGATTTTGAATGCCTGGAGCCAACTGTAGGCCACTTCGTGTTCTTCGAGTTCCCAGAACTCCATTCCCGGGCCACATTTTGAATGCTGAGGCAGGCTGATGCTGAGGCTGAGGCAGGCTGAGGCTGAGGCAGGCTGAGGCTAAGGCCGAGGCTGAAGGCAGACTGAGGCTGAGGCTGATACAGGCTCAGGCTGAGGCTGAGGCAGGCTGAGGCTGAGGCTGAGGCAGGCTGATGCTGAGGCACGCTGAGGCTGAGGCTGAGGCTGATGCAGGCTGAGGCTGAGGCATACTGAGGCTGAGGCCGAAGCTGAAGGCAGACTGAGGCTGAGGCTGAAGCAGGCTGAGGCTCAGGCTCAGGCTGAGGCAGGCTGATGCTGAGGCAGGCTGAGGCTGAGGCTCAGGCTGATGCAGGCTGAGGCTGAGGCAGACTGAGGCTGAGGCTGAGGCAGGCTGATGCTGAGGCAGGCTGAGGCTGAGGCTGAGGCTAAGGCAGGCTGAGGCTGAGGCCGAGGCTGAAGGCAGACTGAGGCTGAGGCAGGCTGAGGCTGAGGCTGAGGCACGCTGAGGCTGAGGCTGAGGCAGGCTGATGCTGAGGCAGGCTGAGGCTGAGGCTGAGGCTGAGGCAGGCTGAGGCTGAGGCTGAGGCTGGCTGAAGCTGAGGCTGAGGCTGATGCAGGCTGAGGCTGAGGCAGCCTGAGGCTGAGGCCGAGGCTGAGGCAGACTGAGGCTGAGGCCGAGGCTGGCTGAAGCTGAGGCTGAGGCTGAGGCAGGCTGAGGCTGAGGCCGAGGCAGGCTGATGCTGAGGCAGGCTGAGGCTGAGGCTGAGGCTGAGGCTCATGCAGGCTGAGGCTGAGGCAGGCGGAGGCTGAGGCCGAGGCTGAAGGCAGACTGAGGCTGAGGATGAGGCAGGCTGAGGCTGAGGCTGAGGCAGGCTGAGGATGAGGCAGGCCGAGGCTGAGGCTGAGGCTGATGCAGGCTGAGGCTGAGGCAGGCTGAGGCTGAGGCCGAGGCTGAAGGCAGACTGAGGCTGAGGCTGAAGCAGGCTGAGGCTGAAGCAGGCTGAGGCTGAGGCTGAGGCAGGCTGAGGCTGAGGCTGCTGAAGCTGAGGCTGGGGCTGTGCAGGCTTCTCACTGAGGCAGGCTGAGGCTGAGGCCGAGCTGCAACGCGACTGAGGCTTGCGCTGAAGGCAGATGAGGCTGAGGCTGAAGCAGGCTGAGGCTGAGGCTGAGGCTGAGGCGGCTGATGTGAGGCAGGCTGAGGCTTGAGGCTGGAGGCTGATGCAGGCCTCAGGCTGAGGCAGGCTGAGTGCTGAGGCTCGAGACAGGCTGAGGCTGAGGCTGAGGCAGGCTGAGGCTGATGCAGGCTGAGGCGGAGGCTGAGGCTGATGCAGGCTGAGGCTGAGGCAGGCTGAGGCTGAGGCCGAGGCTGAAGGCAGACTGATGCTGAGGCTGAAGCAGGCTGAGGCTGAGGCTGAGGCAGGCTGAGGCTGAGGCAGGCTGAGGCTGAGGCTGTGACTGCGACTGCCGTTGCCACTGCGACTGTAATCTTGAATGCGACTACGACTGCGAGAACAGCAGAATTCTACAACTGGATTCTCATCTGAATCTTGAGGGCAATGCTTCCAGATATGCTCCTACACATCGCTGTTAGGTTGCTTTGCCGGGATAATTCCGCAACGGGCGCTTTCGCTCCGTGTCGGGCTCCGGGACCCTCACAGATCTGGCTGCGGCTCGACGCGAGGGCGCAGAAAGATGGGGTCCGGGGCTCTGGTCGTGACTCGTGTTGGCAATGCTGCATTTCCTTTTGCAACGCCGGATCTCGGGGAAACCGAAAGGTGCCGGTACCGCTGCTCCCCGGACCTCTCGTGCGGTGCGTTCTGACCAGAATTTCGAGGCGAATCTTGCGGTGGCGGCGAAGGCCGCCCAGGAGGCCCGACAAGGGGAAAGCGAGCGAAGGGTAGAGGTCTGGGTACATTTTCCCCCTCTCTGAGGTCTCGGGGTGCCCTGCCCGAGCCGCTCTTTTGTAGCATCCGCAGCGCCCGCCAGCGGTCGCGGGTGCGGGCGTCGCGCCTCCAGCGGGGCGCGCCGGGCACGAGGCGCGAAGGGGCGCGGGCGGGAAGCGGAAGGCAAGGGCGAGAGCGAAGCCGCGGCAGGACCTGATGGGCTTGTTTTCCACCACCACCGCCACCACAAGTTGGAGGGCGAAGGGGTCCTCCTCCTCCTCCTCCTCCTCCTCCTCCTCCTCCTCTACCTCCTCCTCCTCCTCCTGCCCCTCCGACTTATGGTGGTGGTGGTGGAGGAAAACAAGCCCATCAGGACTGGCTCAAGACACTTTGCAGGATTCCCAGAGAAATGATCTGAAGGTCGGTCGGGAGGAGTAGGTAAAGACATGAGGCAGGAAGGCGGATATACAAAGCAGGTTGGGTTCAGTCCCTCCCAGAGAGTGACAAGACACAGCAAAAGCGGAGCGATCCTTGAAGTAGGCAGGCGCTAGAAGCAGGGATCTGAGAATCCAGAAAACCCTACTTGCAGCGACCGGCGTGTACAGTCGGACTTGATTGGACAGGACACGCGAGACGACACAAGACCCTTCCGAGGGTCACGTTGCCCTAGGAACGCAGGAAGGTCGCGAGGCACAGGACACACATTTGATTTGGCAAGGCCGGCCTACCAAGCAGGGCCGACTGTAGTAGCACAAGTCTCGGAACGTATCATCATCGTCATCATCATCATCATCATCATCATCATCATCATCATCATCATCGTCAGCATCATCACCATCACCATCACCATCGCCATCACCATCACCATCACCATTACCGTCATCACCATCATCAGCATGATGATGATGAGCATCATCATTATCATGCTCAGTATCATCATCATCATCATCATCATCATCATCATCATCATCACCATCATCATCATCATCATCATCATCATCATCATCATCATCATCATCATCATCATTATCATTATCATCATCGTCATCGTCGTCGTCGGCGGCGGCATCATCATCGCTGCCTGTTGCTCTTCCGAAGCAGGGTCCGGGCGCCGAGCGTCGGCGAAGGGGCGGTGCGCTGGTGGCCTCGGGCACGGAGGGCGGCGTGCAGCAACCTCACTCGATACACACGCGGAGCACGTGGAGGCCGAGCTTGGCACGGGCCAATGGCTCTGGTACCTTGAACCATCGATGCCTACAGTCGGGGCGTTGACCTAAGGAACCCTAAATAAGGAACGAGGCCCCTTTTTTCCCCACACGTTAAACCTCAATTTCCCATGGAAGACCTCAGGAACACATGAGGCAAACTGTTAAGCAATCAGGGACCTCCGAGCCCCTCCCCAACGAAAAGTGTTCCTTCTTCATCGCCCCGACTGTACCTTGCGCGCCCTCATGCTGATGCTGAGGCATCGCCAGCTCGATGCCTAGGCATCACCAGGTCGATGCCTGAGCATGGGCTACGCCCAGCTACGTCCGTGGATGCATCCCTCGATGCATGCGTAGGCATACCCATGCGGATGCCTACGCATCTTAGGCATGGATACGGCCATGCCTATGCATGCTACGATGATGCGTAGGCATCTGGGCTGGGGGGCTCACGGCGATGGCTGGTAACAGAGCGAGCAGGCCGACCCGTCACGCCCGGAGTGCTGGTGCACCCAGCCACGCGAGGGGGCCTAGGGACGGGAGAACATGCGGCCACGAGTGTGAACCATGTGATCAGAGGCCTCCCAGATGGGGTCGGAGCGGGTGGGGTCGGAGGATCGCGCCGCATCGCCGATGGATCTACTCCGACCCCATCCAAAGGGCCCAGAGTGCAATCCAGCTCTCTCCAAGGCCGATGAAACACCTGCTTTAGGACCTGCGGAGGGCAAGAGCGGTGGCCGACACATTCCAGCATCCACCTGCTAGAGTTAGGTCGGGCGTGTCCGCCTACAGGTGGATCTTGGGCGATAAGTCAAAAATAGTCAAACTATGAACAACAACAACAACATCAATAATGTTAAGACTGTTCACCCTTATATGCTCGAGAGTCCATTAACGCGTATTTCCCAAACCATCGATACCCGCCCTCTTCGTCTTCGATCGAACCCCTTTTGGGGGGTATACCTTTCTTCCCTGCAGGCCAGGCCCCAGCAAGCGGCGGGGCGGCCGCGGACCGTCGGCCTGGCCAGTGGCAGCGCTGATCGGCGGGGCGGCCGCGGACCGTCGACCCGACCCAAGAGGGACGGACAGGGGACCGACCACGACGACGACGACGACGACGACGACGACGTCGAAGACGACGGCGACGACGACGACGACGGCGACGACGAGCGAAAGCGAGAGCGAAAGAGAACGACAGCAGGGCCACGAAGGGCACGAAGTAGGCCACGAAGGGCGACAGCGGGGACGCGAAGGGAATGCGTATGGGGCCACGAAGAGCGCGAACGAGCGGGGGCCACGAAGTGCAGATGATGCGGAGCCACAGAAAGCAACTATGGGGCCACTGAGGGTAGCAACTGGGCCACGTAGGACAGCGAGGGGGACACAAATTGCGACAGCGGGGCCACGAAGGGCATGCACATGGGGCCACAACGGGCGCGACTCCTGGGTGCCTGGGTGTCGGGAGCGCGGCGCTTGGGCAAGTTGCAGGAAATTCCAACGCCAGGCCATTCTTCAGTAAGTTGCAAGCAAGTCTCCAGCGAGAGCGCGACTCCAGAGCGCCGGGAGTGCGATTCCTGAATAAATTGGGGGAGCGATCCTGAATCAAATGCGAGGAAGTCTCGGGCGGGAGCGGGGGTCCCGGCTAAATTGTGAGGAAGTCTCAGGCGGGAGCCGTTGTTGTTGTAACCAGGGGGCCAGGGGCCCAGTTTGAGCACCAAGAATTTCCCTGTCAAAAAACAGGGTGCGAGCGTCGAAGGGCACACTTTGATGGAGAAAAAACAATATGCACCGGTGGGGGGGACCAACAATTATTCTTCTGCAGAAATGAGACTTCAACAACAACAACAACAACAACAACAACAACAACCACAACAACAACAACAACAACAACAACAACAACAACAACAACAACAACAACAACCACAACCACAACCACAACCACAACCACAACCACAACAACCTACAACAACGACGACGACGACAACGACGACGACAACGACAACGACAACAACAACAACAACAACAACAAACAAAAATAGTTCAAAAATCGTCCACCGACTATTCCATCACTATTTTCGACTATTCCTCCTCTGCAGGGACAAGCCAAACACAATGCTAGAGCTTGTGCAGGGGCTGCTGTGGCGAAAGGGCGGGAACCAGGACGGCCTTACAATCTACTCGGGTGCCCAACCGCCTCGCGGTGCACAACTCTGGGCCTGCCAGGGCCAGTTCACCTGAGGAGAAGGAGGAGGAGAATTCGGGAGAATTCGGCGGCGACGATGTCGAGTTTCGCCTAAGCGGGTGCCGCGTCGGGAGCCTAGAAGCACTTGGGGCCCCTAGAGCGGCACGGGTCCCGTGGGCCTCAGAGATTCTGAAAATCTGGGCACGGGCGCTAGTGTGGGATATCCTTACCCCGAGACAGCCGAGAAAATACGTACTTCCCAATATTAGTGGGGGCCCCGCAGGGGCTGAACAGCCCCTTAATACCAGCCCCGTCAGACGCTTTGGCTCGACGGCCATAGATTTTGCACCACCACGTGGGGGCATGCTCTGCATACCCCATGGTGTGCGAAGGGTGAACTGATCTAGCACCTATCTGGACACAGTGCCTAGTGTCTACTTCCCCACGGGCCCTTGGGTTCCCAGGGGCAGGGGTTTGCAGATCCTAAGCCATCTTTTGATGGTCGTGAGCCCAGACTTGCTGCTGCTTGCCTAGTCGCACAAACTACATTGCCATCTACCACGGGAAGGGTGGAGGCGGTGGGGGGTGGATGAGAGGGCCTGGCTCAACTCACTCATCCTCCGAGATCTAATCAATCTTGCTCCCGCTGCTTCCTGGGCCTCCTGGGACGACGGATCTCGAGCGACGGCGTCTGGATGGGCGCGGAGGAGGCGTTTCCACACGAGCGAAGCCGTCGCACGTGCCCACTCATACATGCGCATCTGCGCCCTCGGGATCGCGTGCTGCGCTGCACCGCGCTCCGCCAGGGCATCAGCCACCGCGTTGCCGAGCCATGCCTGTTCGTCGAGGTGCAGCGCCACCATCTCCTCGGCCGCCAGGTGGCTGGAGATGTGCCGCAGCTCCACCAACTCCGATGGGCACTCGAGCTTTAGGCTGCGCTGGCGGAGTGCGTCCTCCGTTGCGTCCCAGACGTCCCTGTTGTTTCTTCGCGGGCCTCCTCTGAAGAAATGCGTCCTCTGCCAACCGCGGATCGCCACGTCCGAGTCGGTCCAGATTAGCACTCTGCCTTGAGTGGACTCCAGTGCCTGGTCGATGGCCCACAACTCCGCACGGTTGTTGGTCTGACGTCGTCCTGGTAGTGGTCCGTGCTGTGCCTGCTGTATCTTCCATGTTCCGTCGCTCTCCGTCAAAATTGTCCATCCCCATCCGAAGCGTCGGTGTCGCGGGTCGCTGGCGTGCTCTCCGCCGCTGCCGTCAGTGCTGATGGTTGTGATGGCGTCGGTGCTGCCGCCGGTGCTGCCGTCGTTGCCGATGTCTAGTGCTTGGTTGGTGGTCGTGCAATCTGGCGGCGTGGTCCACCCGCGCGGCACCAGTCCTCCCAACCAAAAGCATGGCACGTGCTGGCTGCCCTCGATCGCGCGTTCCCGTGTCGTGTTGGTCTGCACGTAGTCCTCGTGGTCGTCGTGTCGTGCTGTGCAGGTACCCCCTGCTCTGTGGGGGTCATCGCATACCACTCCGCATTCGCATCTGTTGTCCATGTTGTCAAACGTCTGGTGCTTGCGCTCTGGCGTCCACATCGCCGCACTTGCAATTGCCTGCAACATTCCCGCGTCATGGTACTTCCCATGTCTGCGTAGCTTCCGTAACTTCCTGCTAAGGTCGCATATGTCGATGCCGAACTCGGAGCCTTTGCCAAGCCAGTGGTTGGATGCATTGGCCCAGTGCTGGAATTGGTGTGCTTCCAAAATGGTGCGGGTCACGTCGGCAAGGCCCCCGCGGTGGTTGTCTCCCATCTGCCATTGGTTACCCTGGTTGTCGATCCATTCTGTCGGAGATACTGCGTCCCAGCCGATCTCCCATAGTGATCGTATGACCGTTCCAATGAGGCCTCGTCGTTGCTACCCTCGGTAGATGGGCGGCGCGTTGTGGAGGCGTTGGCAGATAACTGGCCATGCTTGGTTTGCTCCCTGATGTAGGTGATCGCGACGGCTCCAAACGTCGAACCAAGTGTCCAAAACTCCTCGGAGGATGGCTGTAGCCGGGTCCGCGTCCGCCAAGGTGTGGTAGGCGTGGAGGCATCTGCCCGCCCAACGCTTCCCCAATGCCCTGGCGCACCGTCATCGTGCTGTCGTAATCGCTGTCGGTGCCTCGCCGTGTACTTTGCATCCGTAGAGGTAGGAGGCCATGGCGCCCTGCGTGATCACGCTCTCTTGCGCTGTACTCGTAGTCGCCGCAGCTTCCGTGCAATGTTGCGTAGGCGCCCTGATGCTTGTCGGCGTCGCTTGCTGCGTGTTGGTCTGCTCGTTGGCGCGCGTCCTGCCCGATCCTGTCCGAGGTCTCGGCCAATGGCTGCCGCCGTGATCTCGATGTCTTGCTGTCGCACCTGCTTGCACATGGTGTGGCTCATGGCCATATCGGTGCTGATGATCACGCTCTTGTCGGCCATCTCGAGTCCCTGTTCGTTCAGGCATCGCGCGTAGGTGGTGATTGCGCGGATGGTGGTTTCGGTGACGTGCTGCTTGCTGCCTGTCGCTCAGAGCTCCACGTCGTCGAACCATGCCCTGGGCGCCGCTGCTGGGACCTGGTAGTGCATGCGGTGGAGCACCTGGTACATGATTGCCCTGGCGAGGTTGTTCGCATGTCGGGATCCTGCAACCAGAGAGCGGGAAGGTAGGATTGGGTCACCGTGTGTCGATGCTTGTCGTAGGAGGCGCACGAAGGTGTGGAGCTGGAGTTCAAGTGCCAGCACTCGTGGAGGGAGCCACATGTGCCTGATCGCGTACACCACTTGCAGGATGCCCAGCGTGTCGTAGAACCGTCGGATGTCTGCCAAAGTGGCGGCGTGCGCAAGCTGGGGTGCGTCGCAGATCTCGTCGCCCAAGATGCGCGCGGCGGCTTCTCGCAGCTGCTACCTGCCAGTGGCCGCGCCCCAGTGCCGCCCTGCAGCGCGTATCCATGTGTCCACTGTTGGCCGTGTGAGCTTTTCCCACGCTCTGCATATCTGTGGTCGTAGTCCCAGCGCCCTGTCGCCTTCCGTCTTTGTTTGCAGCATAACTATAGTGCTCTGTAGTTGCAATGGCCAGGCAAGCTCGCGCTCGCAGCTGTTGAACAAGTCCACCAGCTGTTGTCGCCCCGCCTGCGGGAGTCGTCGCAGGTCCAAGCTTGTGATCTTGCCGGTGCCCTTGCCCTTGTCGGGGGAGCATCGCAGCGAGAAGTCCAAGTCGTCCAAGGTCGTGTGACTGGAGCTGAGCTGGCGTGGTCCTTTACGTCGGTGATAATGGCTACGTAGTCCTGGTGCGAGAGCGTTGGGTGCTGCCAAAGCTCTCTGAACTCGTCGGCCTTGGCGTCAATGATGGACCGAGGACAGCAGGCCTTGCCTCGGACGTGAACGTACTCGACTTCGTGTCGTGGCTGTGGCTAGGTCATCTTGCGTAGCTTACCTGGGGTAGCCTTCGTAGCGTCGGTAAGCCAGATCATGAAAGTGCGGGATCTGGCACGCATGTCGAACTTCAGGGCCTTCTGGACTTCGCGTTGAGCTTGGTCTGTCATTCCCTGAAGTATGTCCAATCCGATGTTGGGCAGCCGGCGGAGTCGGTCGGCCCACAGGTCTCGGTGCTGGTTGGCAGTTGGGTTGAGTCGGACTCCACCAATAGGGATACCTTCATAAACCACTTGTCGTGCTGCGGCCTCCAAACGGCGTCGTTGCCCCGCGCCGTGTCCGCGTTGCCGAAATGCGAGGTAAGCCCCTAGTGTGGTAGCTAGTCGTCCCCGCCAGTCGGACTGCTGGTTGCTGTAGTGTGTGCGTCTGGTGCGTGGTGTGGCTCTCGTGGATGTCATCTTCCTCGCCCTGCCTCTTCCTGTGTACCGGCGTCGGTCCTGGGGCTGGATGGCGTAGGCGGCGCAGTAGAAGGTCTCCATGGCGTCAACGAACTGGCCGTACTCCTGTCCCAGTGTGTTGGCCGCGCGTGGGTCGGCCATGTAGGCGGCTCCGTGGCTGATGTACTCAGGCGGCTGCTCGTACTCGGGCCGAGGTGATGAAGTCATCTGAGATACCTGTCACAAGTCGTTCAGAAGGCGAGCGCAAACGAAGTTCGCGGGTTTCGCACCTGGAAGGGAGGGCTCCTGAGACGGTGTCCTGTCCGCCTTCCCAGGTGCGCTCGGTATCATCTCCAGCGCCTGGTCGGCCTCCTGGTCCTCGTAGTCGCAGGGCGGCTCGTCGAAGGGCTGGTTGGTGCCTGTGTCGTAGTAGCAGTCCTGATCGATGTCACTCATCGGGTCGTACTCTTTGTTGTCCATGTTGTTGAGTGTAGTCGGTGTTGGCGGTCTCGATGCTGAGTTACCGAGCTCTGACCATCTCATGTTCATTTCCTTCGTAAGGTCCGTGGAGTACTGGGTGTTGAAGTCGGGCGTGTCTGGTACCTGCTGGCGCTGGCCGTCGGAGCTCAGCTGCGTCCCGTCTGAAACTTGCGTCTGTCGCTGTCGCTTTGCCCTCTGCCGCTGGCTGTTGGGGTCGGGCGGCTTTGAAGGGGCGGGTGTGTGTGTGTGAAGTGGGCTGGGAGCTGAAGTTGTCGGATGGTGACTGGTCTGGCGGCGCCCCGCATCCTCAACGTCTGCCCTACGTGGGTCTTCCATGGTGCTGCAGTGGTTTCCAGGCCGACGTAGTACTTGCGGGCGTCGTGGCTGACCAACGCGTAGTCGATGAGCGAAGCCGAGGGAGTGCCCTTCTTGCTGCTGAAGGTGAAGCAGGTGTAGCCGTCTGGGATGGTGGCGATGTCCGCACCCATGGCCTGTGGCCAGCCCGATGCCCATAGTCGCTCTGGCGTGGTGTTCCAGCCGCCCACTGCAATCCATGGGCGTCGGCAGCTCGTCACAAACGCAGCCAGTGATGCAAGCTTGGTTGTGTTGATCCCATGTAAGCTGCCCGTGGAGCCTATGTACGCGCTGATCACCATGAGGCTGAAGCCGCGGAGGTGCCAGCACATGGGTACCCAGTCCAAGTAGTGGTGTTGGGGCTGCCGTGTGGCAAGTTGAGTAGCCCCGCCGTCGTGGTCGATGCCGTGCCGTCCGCTGCTTGCTCGCGGAAGCACTCGCTCTGGTGGTAGGAGAGGATGCCGACGCAGGTGCCTCCGTTGGAGCCGCCCTCGCTCCTAGAGGACTGTCGTGCTGGCGGGAAGGAGGCCTTGTAGCCCATGTTCATCACGTCCCTCTCTGCATTCATCATCTCGTGAGCGCGCAAGTGGGTCTCCTGAGTGGCGATGGCGTCGAACCGCTTGGTGCTTCTTGCGTCGGCGAAAAACTCCTTCACCTTAGTGCCCCACTCCGCGCAGCTGCCGACAAAGATTTTGCGTTCCGCCGCTAAAGTCGGCATGGCGACGGGAGCTGCGTGCCCCTCACTCAGGACGCCCCTCGGCCTGCGCTGCCTCGGCCTGGCGGGCCTTGGCGCGCACCTCCGCGAAGAGTTCGTCCTTGGCCTTGCTGGCGCTGGAAGCGGTCCGTGGGGTCCTTGGTGTCATGGGTGTCTGCGTCTGTTGCTGAGCGTCTTGTGCTGGTGGTGGCTGTGGTGGCGGTACGGTGGTCGCTCCGCGTTCCGCCTTGCGCTTCTTCGCAGCTTGTCGTATCTCTTCTCGGTTCTTTCGTGCAGACTCTCGTGCTTGTTGTAGGTGCTGGCGTAAGTCCTGCATGTACGTCGCGGCGTTGTCCTTGTACGACTGGAGGAATTGGCGCTTGACGTCCGCCACGGCAGCGCGTGCGTCTTGGTCGTACTCCTCACCGTCGTCGTCGTCGAGGTCGTAGGCGAGTCCCAGGCGATCGATGTCCTCCAGGTCCAAGTCCAGGATGGTCTCCACCAGGTTGCCTTTCGGCGTGGCTGCCTCCTTGACCTTGGTGTCTGGCTTGACGCCCGTGATCTCCTCTACCGCCTGCTCGGCCTCGATCGCCGCGTTGGCGCTCTCCATGAGGCGTGTCTGCTGTTCTGCCAGAAGCTTGCGCGTGGCCGTCACCTCCTCATAGGCGTTCTCGAGGAGGAGAAGGAGGAGGAGGAGGAGGAGGAGGGCGGCGGAGGAGGAGGAGGTGGAGGAGGAGGAGGAGGGCGGCGGAGGAGCGGAAAACACTGAGATCAAGCAAGGTGTCCCCGCTCGCGGCCCCTCTCGCGGAGCCAGAGCGGTGGTGCTCCGGCGGTGGGGCTCCTCCAGAGTCCTCGGGGGCCCAGGGCTGGAACGGCAGGCCGCATCCACAGACAGGGTCTCGACCAGGGCAAGGGCGGCCTGGGCCAGGCCAGCATGCTCTGAGTGGAGGGCCAGAGCGGTGATGCTCCCAATGTTCCCGGCAAGCGTTCGAGGCCTGGGGAAGCACGGAAGATCAGATCCCCATCGCTCTGTGGCAAGGAAGGCAGAAAAGAAAGGGTAGCAGGGCTGGCAGGTGAGAGCCTCGCCGCTTCCACCCTGTGCATCAAGAGACAAGCCAGCGGGATACGTACAGCGCCGCGGGATACGTAAGAAGATGTGAGAATGTGAGAGTCCGCCGCCCTGCTTTCAGCAGCATCGCGGGGCCAAGACGAGATTGGGAATCCGAGCATGAGCCGCACTCTACCCGTGCAACTGTCGCGCATCTCAGGCAAAGCATTCTGATGACAGGGGGCCCCTCTGCGGGACCACGGCTTTGAAAAGCAGCCGTTGTGTCATCTCAAGCTGAAGGGACACAAGGCATAAGGAAGTCTCTTGGAGACAACCGGAGGCAAAGCCACCCGCCAAGCGTGCAGTTCGTGGAGCTTTCAAGCTGTTGGTGGGGACTTTTCAAGCGTCAACAACTAATAAGAATACAGAATGCTCTCCATCCTGGTAACCTTCGGGGATCTGCTGACCCGGGTCAGTCCAAACCATGGTATGTCAAGCTCTGCAAGATCGTGCACAATCCTGCGGGATCCTGCATCCGAGCCTGGGTCAGTGCAGCCCTGGCCATGCAGGATCCTGCAAGATCCGGCGCTCTGGCCAACCCCCGTTGGCATTGACCCCCGTCTCTTGAGCCCTGGAGCCTTTGGGCGCTTCCAATTCCGCGATCCGCCATGGCGAGACCAAGCTTTGGTCAAGAAGCCGCCCACCCTGCATCAGAGCACCTGCTGGGGCTGCCACGCCTCGGGACAACAAGCAGCGAGGACGCCCCCCGTACGAGAGCACGGCCTCCAGAACAACGTGCCTTCCAAGCGCGCCGCCGCCTGCATTGTGGAGGCGTTACCGGCACGTCTGGTGGTGCGGCGAGGATGCGTTACAGCCAACCCGTATCATAAGGAGGCGCGATAGGGATGCAAAGGCCTTGGAGGCCCACCTGGACATTTTTCGAACGAGGTTGGCCAGCGAAAAACGCGAAAAACGAAGGACGGGCCGAAGGGGCAAGGCTGCAAGGGCATCCTTGGAAAATGCCCATCCTGACCATGCGGAAAGTCTGTGCGAACACATGTTGTTCTGCATTCGCGATGGCATCCGTGAGCGGCCCCGCCCCCGCACGGCCACATCACGATCTGCGCCGGCGCCGTATGGGAACCAGCCGCACGTGGGCATTCCCAGACAGCGCGGGCACGAACCGTGGCACTGCTGGCCCGCTGCCCCTCTCCCCCTCCCCCCCAGCTGACGCCCGCCACCGCCAGGGAACGAAAGCATGTCTCTACGCAGGGAGGGGTGGAGGAAGGGAGGAGTAGGGGCGCAAAGACGCACGGGCACGAGGCAATCGAGGGAGCATTGTCGCCCCGACTGCAAATCTGCCACCAGCGCGTCGCGCCCGCCAGGGCCAGCCGGAACTACCACTTGAACAGCACGCACTGCTGGAACACCGACGGAGCAGAAGGCATCGAGCCCAAAGCTGGCACGAGCGCGAGCTTTCAGAAGTGCGCGCAGATTCCTTGAGTGCGCGCTGGTTCTCCATCCGCTGACGCGCGAAGCGCTTCAGAGGGGAAAAAGGGATTTTTAGGCTGAAGTCATCAAATCTGCGCCATGTGACCCACGCTGTGTTTTCTAAGTTTTGTCTTCTACGCGGTGTGATCAACGTGGTGCTTGTTTTACGCAGTGTGCTGTACGTGGTATCATCACCTGCGTATATGTACGTCATGTCTTCTACGCAGTGTTTTCGGCGGAAAGAGTTCTATGCAATGTGTTATGCGCAATGTATTATACGCGAGGTTTTCAACGCAATGTGTGTCTTCACCTGCATATATTTACGCTGTGTCCTCTACGCTGTGTCTTCTACGCTGTCTTCTACGCAGTGTTTTTTCGCGCCGCGTTTTCAATTCAGTGTTTCTACGCGTTTTGAACGCAGTGCGTTTTACGCAAAGTGTTCGACTATATTTTGTCCACGCTGTCTTCCACGCAACGTGTTCAGTGCATTGTTTTCCATGCTGTGTTCTACGCGGCGTTGTCTGCGCAATGCTTTCTATGCAGCGTTTCTACGCAATGTGTTATCGGAGGTTGGGGGGTGAGATCGAAGTGGAACGGAGAGCCCCCCTACCGGGAAATCGATTTCGGTTTCGTGTTCGTGCGTGCCGTGCGGGCGAGGCGAAGCTGCGTGGGCGGGCGAGAGAAAGTCTCCTGTGACTGAGTCGCGGCCGGACCAAATGACTCCCTTCCGGGCGGCCCGGGGCCCGCGGTGTCCCGCCAGTGTCCCGCTGGTGTCCCGTGTGGCTGAGGCGCGGCCGGACCAAATGACTCCCTTCCGGGCGGCCGGTGGCCCGCGGTGTCCCGCCAGTGTCCCGCTGGTGTCCCGCGGTGTCCCGCGGTGTCCCGCGGTGTCCCGCGGTGTCCCGCCGGTGTCCCGCGGTGTCCCGCGAGGATGATGATGAGATGATGAGGATGAGGATGATGATGATGATGATGATGATGATGATGATGATGAGATGATGATGATGCTGTCCCGATGAAGATGATGATGTTGATGATGGTATCGATGATGATGATAGTGTCCCGATGATGAGGATGATGATGCTCATGATGATTATGTTGATGATGATGACGATGATGGTGTCCCGATGATGATGATGATGATGATTCCGATGATGCTGGTGATGATGGTGTTGATGGAAATGGTGTCCCGGCGATAATGATGCTGATGATGATGATGTTGATGATGATTATGGTGTCCCGATGATGATGCTGATGATGATGATGGTGATGCTGATGATGGTGATGCTAATGGTGTCCCGATGATGATATTAATGTTAATGACGATGTTGATGATGATGTTGCTCATGATTGTAATGGTGCCCCAATGATGATGATGTTGTTGTTGATGATGTCGATGATGATAATGATGCGATGATCATGATGATGATGGTGTCCCGAGGATGATGACGAAAGTGATGATAATGTTGATGATGAGAACGATGGTGATCATGATGGTGTCCCGATTATGATGATGATTATGATGGTGCTGCTGATGATGATGACGATGACTGTCCCGATGATGATGATGTTGATGATGAGATGATGATGGTGATGATGATGAGGATGTTGTCCCGATGATGGTGCTGACGTTGATGATGATGTTTATGATGTTGATGATGACGGTGCCCTCATGATGATGACGATGTTGGTGATGATGTTGATGTTGATGATGATGATGATGATGGTGATGATGATGATGATGATGACGTTGATTGTGAGAGCGATTGTGATATCGATAGTGAGATCGATATCGAGACCGAATGTGAGATCGATTGTGTGATCGATTGTGAGATCGATTGTGAGATCAATTGTGAGATCGATTGAATGAGATAGATCGAGTGAGACAGATTGTGAGATCGATCGAGTGAGATCGATCGAGCGAGACCGATAGTGAGATCGATACTGAGATCGATAGTGAGACCGATCGAGTGAGACGTTGGTTCCCCCCCCCCGAACCTCCTTATCACCCGAAGGATGGTCGTATAGGTACGCTTTGTTTGTTACCGCTGTGCGTGTGCGTGTGTGTTTGCTTTTTTCCCCAACCATCCTGTGGTATTGGGTCCTCGTTTTGAAGAGACGGTCCCCGCGTTCACTCATCCCGCTGCTCCCTCCTCCTCCTCCTCCTCCTCCTCCTCCTCCTCCTCCTCCCACTCCTCCCTCCTCCACATGCTTGCCTCTGCCCTCCGCATGTCCGCTTCGGCACACCCCTCGCATATTTCGTGGCCCCATGGGGAACTCCACCGACGGCCCCAGTGGCCGCGTCCGCATGCTCCCTCCCCGCCCACCGAATGCCCATTTTGGCACACCCCTCACACACTACGTGGCCCCAGAGGGAGCTCCACCGAAGGTCCCAGTTGCCGCGTTCGCATGCGTCCTCCCCGCCCACCGCATGCCCATCTCGACACATCCCTCACACATTTCGTGGCCCCATATGGGACTCCACCGACGGCCCCAGTGGCCGGGTCCGCATGCACCCTTCCCGCTTACAGCAAGCCCATTTCTGCACACCCCTCACACGTTCCGTGGCCCCACAGGGAGCTCCACCGAAGGCCCCAACGGCTGCGTCCGCATGCGTCCTCTCCGCCCATCGCATGCCCATGTCGACACACCACTCACACGTTTCGTGGCCCCAGAGGGAGCTCCACCGAAGGTCCCAGTGGCCGCGTTCGCATGCGTCCGCCCCGCCCGCCGCATGCCCATTTCGGCACACTCCTCATACGGTGCGTTGCCACATAGGGAGCTCCACCGAAGGCCCCAGCGGCCGCGTCCGCCTATTTTCCACCACAACTAGAAATTGGAGGGGGGATAGGAGGTGGAGAAAGAGGAAGAGGATGAGGATGAGGAGGAGGAAGAGGAGGAGGAGGACGAGGAGGAAAAAGAGGAGGAGGAGCAGGAAGAGGAGGAGGACAACCTCTCCCTCATCCTTATGGTGGTGGCGGCGGGGAGCAAACCTACCAGAGGAGATGCGCAGCGCACGCCCACTGAATCTGAGCACGGCGTACCTGGCACACTGGCGCGATGCAGACTCTCACCCGGCAGGGAAGGCGAGACTCTCTAATGCTCGCGTGCCACCGAGAAGGCAGGGACACTCGAGATGCTCGCTCTGGAGGTATTTCTGGAGCCGCGCGCTCGACTAGTGCGTCGATGCCTCGGACGTCCGTCGACTTGCTTCGAACCCGAGGCGCACTTCAGTCGAGCTTGAATCGGACTATACTCGACCTTGATTCAAACTGAATCGACCTGGATTCGAAATCTGTGGGCCGGAAAAAAAGGTTCCAACATTTGAATTCACAAAAACGAATGTCGAGCACAGCTGGGAAGGTGTGCGTCGCGTGACCGATCCCCATCCCGCTTGGCATGGCGTTGGCCACGCTGGCCAACGTCCCCCCCGTACGTGGGGATATGGGTTGTTGTCTTGAGGTTTCGAAAGGCCTATCTCGAACTCGGGAGGCGGGATGGTTGGAGGCCTCCCATATGGGGTCCGCATAGATAGGGTCGAAGGGTCGCGCCGCATCGCCAATCCAACACCGATGTATCGACGACGTATCGACGATGCATCGGCGATGCATCGGCAATGTCGGCGGCGCATCGGCGACGTCGGCGTGGGGAAACTCGGGCTCCGTCCGCACCGCGCCGCATCGGCGATGCATCGGCGATGCGCGCGATCCTTCGACCCTATCTACTCCGACCCGACCTGGAGCGAATGGGATGGCGGGGCTGAAGATACGTGGCCCAGTGGGCCGGGGAACGGGGGGTCGCGGAGGAGGAAGAGGACGGGGGGAGGAAGGGGGAGAAGAAGGAGGAGAAGAGGGAACAAGAGGAGAAGGAGGACGAGGAGGAGGAGGAGGGATACTAGAGCGAGGGGAGGGAAGGATGAGGAAGGGAGTAGGGATGAGGAAGGGAGTAGGAGGAGGAGGAGGAGGAGGAGGAGGAGGGAGGATGGAGGTAGGGAGGAGGAGGAGGAGGAGGAGGAGGAGGGGGAGGAGGAACTTTTGCTCAGCATGTCGCGGCGGCTACCCTGGCGGTGCGCTAAATGCACCGCGAACGGAAACAGCGTGTCGAAGTGGGCTGCGCGGGGCCGGGAGGTTGCGGAAACGCTCCGGCCGTGCACGCACGGGCATTTGAACGTGGATGGGGTACCGCGCCGAAGCGCGGTGGGCCAGAACGCGCCGACCGACGCGGCAGCCAGCAGTTCCCGCCCGCATCTCCGACTGGGGGTCGGCACGGTGGGGCCGAGATGCGCGGCCCCCTCGGGGGGAGAAGAACGCCACAAGCAGAAACTCTTGGCGCTCCGCGCGGCTTTCTTGGATCTGCGCTCGACCCCCCTCCCCGGCGCGCCGGGGGCGGCGCCAGGAGGCGTCGCCAGGGGGCCCCTGCGCCAACCCGCGGAGTCCGCGCGGACCTCCGAATTTTCATGTTCATGCCACTGATTGTTCCCGTAGGCTGGGGGGCGGGATGGCGGGGATGCGTGGCCCAGTGGGCCGTGCAACGGGGGGTCGTGGAGGAAGACGACGGAGGACGGGGGAGAAGAAGGAGCAGAGGGAGCAAGAAGAGGAGAAGGGGGGCGGAGGAGGAGGAGGAAGAGGAGGAGGAGGAGGAGGAGGAGGAGGAAGAGAGGGAGGGAGGAGGACGAGGGAGGAGGAGGAGGAGGAGGAGGAGGAGGAGGAGGAGGAGGAGGAGGAGGAGGAGGGAGGCGGAGGAGGAGGTGGAGGAGGCGGAGGAGGGAGGAAGGAGGGAACTCGCACCAGGGGAAGGCTAAGAATGCTATGACCTGCATTCGAAACCTCGGCGGGGCGGTCCTGCCTGTCCAGGCTGAGCAACTGGCCCTGAGGAGGGAGGAAGGAGGAGGAGGAGGAGGAGGAGGAGGAGGAGGAGGAGGAGGAGGAGGAGGAGGAGGGTGCTGAGTGCGATGGCGATGCCAGGTCTTCTCCGCACACCTGCTCGGCGCGCGGCCGCCGAGCCCGCCCCGCCCCAGGGAGGACCGCAGCTCCCCCGGGGGATCCTGCGAGACGGACGGGCGGTCCCCGAAGGGACCCAAAAACAAAACCGCAAGAGGGCCAGGAACTTCGCAGGATACCCCCGAAGCTGAAGTCCCCCCCAGGGCCCTCAGGCCTTCAGGACTGCCGAAGGCGACCTGGGGCCCGCCTTAGCCAATCCCCTCCTTCGAGTCGCACTCCTGGAGCGCCTTCAGCTGGTCCAAGGCGTCGCCTGCAGCTACAATCCCGTACGTGCCGTGCAGCGCCACCAGCGCAATCATGAGTTTCTCAAGGGCTTCCTGCTCCTCCATCTTGCCGTCTTCCTCGTGCTCGTGCCCCTCGCTGCCCACGCTTACGACCAAATTCTGCGATAACGTCGTAACGCCGACGCCGTCGTCCTCCTTCACGTCGGTGGTCTCGTCCTTCCGGATCTGGCTCACCTCCTTCTTGCCCACCTGCTCCAGGAAGTCTACGAGGCCGTCGGCGTGCAGCACTCGCATCCCCTGACCTCCGATTGGCTCATTGGTGTGCTCCTCCTTGTCGTCCTTCCCGTTCGTTGCCTTGTCGACGCCATCCCCAAACTCTCCGACCGCCCCAAGCTTCGGGAAGGCGAAATCTCCACAAACTTCTTGGCAGGCACTGCCCCCAGGACCACGTCGTTCCTGAGCCTCCACTCCGAGTAGCGCTGCCCCTGCGTAGCACTTGCCCTCGCACGCGCCTAGTTGAGCTGGAATACTGCCTCCCAGTCCGTGCCCACCTTGATGTTCTTCTCGACGGTTTGAGCGTCGACACCCTACACCAGCGCCGTGCCGTCGCAGTCGTCGCCGCTGTCCTCGTGCCACTGGGCCGAATCATCGATCCCCTGGTCGTTGACGTCTTGGTCGTCAGAGTCCGCCATCGGGCAGATCAGTGGACATCCACTGGGCTGCTGCTCCTGCGGCGCCTCCTGCCCTTCTTATCCTTCCTGTCCTTCTTGCTCCGCTTCACAACTGGGCTGCGCACCGGCGGCCTCGCACTGCGCCAGTCTGCTGGCGGAGCCTTCTGCTTCACCTGCTCCCTGTCCCTCACCGCCGAGCCGCTGCTGGACCGCGCCGTGAGGCGTGCTCTGCCTCGGGCCGACCTTGCCCAACGAGAACGGCTACGCCTCGTCCGCGTCGAGATCGGCTGGGACTGCAGGGCCCAAACGACCGGCGGGGGCGAGATGGTCCCGTCCATGATCGCCAGCTGCGGCGCCCGACTTGGGCGGGGAGTCGGGCGCGCCTTCGACGGGATTGCCGCCGCGGGCGCCTGGATGGCCACTGCCGCTGCCACCGCCCTCGTCCTCGCCCTCGCTGCCGCTGCCGCTGCCGCTGCCCTGCCTGGATGGCCACTGCCGCTGCCGCTGCCCACGCCCTCGCTGCCGCTGCCACCGCTGCGCCGACCGCCGCCTCCACCACCTGGCGGCCCCTCGCGGCTGGCTCGGGGTGCGGCCTGCGGCGCCACGGGGCCCGGTCCGCCTCGGCGGAGGCCGCCCACTTGCAGCGGACCCACGGCATCTGCTGGCTCGGGAGGGCTGCGCCCCTTCGAATCGAGCCCCCTCTCAACCCACCTAGGAGGAGGAGGAGGAGGAGGCGGAGGAGGAGGAGGAGGAGGAGGAGGAGATGAGGAGGAGGAGGAGGAGGAGGAGGAGGAGGAGGGAAGAGGAGGGAAGAGGAGGGAGGAGGACGAGGAGGAGGAGGAGGAGGAGGAGGAGGAGGAGGAGAAGAAAAAGAAGGAGGAAGAGGGGGATCGGCCGGACGATGCTGACAGAGGTGAGACTTTGTAACGCCGGCTCGCCGCCGAGACGGCACGAGCACCGCCGGCGGCAACACGGGGGCCCGCGGCGCCTCATATGGCCACCTTCGCCCCTCCGCCCGCAGAGGCGAGGGACCTCGGCGTGGAGGTCGTGGCCTGCGGCTCGGGTCTGTGGCGGGGGGGCATCACTTCGCTGCCCCTTCGGCCCCCGAATCGCTCGTCCTCGCCCCCACTCCTCCTCCTCCTCCTCGCCACCTCGTTCCTCCTCCTCCTCCTCCACGTGCCTCCTCCTCCTCCTCCTCCTCCTCCTCATCGGCCACCTCCGCGCCCTCGTCCTCCTGTCCTCGTCCTCGGCCTTCCGATGTCCTCCTCGTTCTCGTCCTCTCTCCTCGCTCGTCCCTTCTCCCGCGCCTTCATCCTCCCGCTCCCCTTCCTTGTCCTTGTCCTCCTCCACCCCATCCTCGTCCTCTCCCCCCTATTCGTCCTCATCCTCCATCCCTCTTCCGTACAAGAAACCCCCTATGTCGCACCCCCCGACGTGCTGGTATGGCGGGCTGGGCGCTTCGCCTAAGACTTCCACATCACCCATGATTCTTGCGACAGGACGTGGCCGTGTTGCGGCAGAGCCTGGAACTTATCACCCAGTGATCCCAAATGAAACGTTGGTCGTTTTCAACATAGAACTCTTCATGTAGCGCCACCCTCGTTCGTCTTAAACATTAGCAGCAGCTTCACGGATGGAAGCAGGCCGTTTTCAGAATGTGGTTATAGCGTTAGCATCGGCGTCGCCGATGGAGGGAGGCGTTTTCAAAATGGAGTTCTCGCTGTGGCGCCGCGCACATTCGTCTTGAAGTCTGCGACGGCTTCAAGGATGGAGGGCGGCTCGTTTTCAAATGAGGCTCTTGCCTTAGAGCCGCGCGAATTGGCCCAACATGTTTGCAGCAGCTTCACGGACGGAAAGGGGCTTTGTCAACGTCGCTTTCACGCCACGCACCTTCGTCCCGAAGGCATAAACAACTTCACGGGTGGAGGTCGAACACGTTGTACACGTGGCCATGGCCTTAGCGCCGGGCACATCGCCCGCAAAGTCTGCGACGATCTCACGGATAGACGGGCGGACCCTTCTCAGAAGGAGCTCTCGCTCCGGCGACGCGCGCCCTCGTGCTGACGGTTTGCAGTGGATCCACGGATGGAGGGCGGTCCGTGCTCAAAATGGGGCTCTCGCCCAAGCGCGGCGGGCATTCCTCCAACGGCCCCGCAACCGTTTCAACTATTCGACGCCCGTCGTGTTCAAAAGGGGGCTCTCGCTTCTGCGCCGAGCGCATCCCTCTTTTCAGACAGCGTCTAGCAGGATGGAGGACTGCGGTTTTTGCAAACCGGAGCTCTCGCATGGAACTGAAGGGGCCCTGGGACACACAAATAAATACACACACAAATAAGTGGATTCCCTATGTTTCTGGGTTTTCGTCTTCCCCCCCACTCCCCATAGTTTCCCATATGATCCTGGGAATCGACGATCACTTTTGTCTGTGTGTGATTTTTCCCCTCCTGAGGAACTTCATTGCGTTTGGACACCCGAAGCTTGAACGCAGGTAGCGCTGCACGGATCCACTGCGTTTGTTTCACCATGGACCCGTCGCTCGAGATCTGAATGCGTGACCAAAAGAGTACAGTCGGGGCGTTGACCTAAGAAACCCTAAATGAGGAACGAGGCCCCTTTTTTCCATAAGTTAAACTCCGATTTCCCATCAAAAACACAAGGAAAACCTGAGGCAAGCTGTGAAACACTGAAAGAACACGAAGCCCCTCGCCAACGAAAAGGGTTCCTTCTTCAGCGACCCGACTGTAAGGCTTGTGCAACAGTTCACGGATGGGGGGCGGACCTTCTTCGACACGGGGATTGCGCTTGACATCTCCCTGCTCTGCATCATCAGCGTTTCGAGCGCTCCTGGGATTGCTCCAACAAGGAGGTTCCTTTTCAAAGCGGTTCCCTCGCCACAGTGGCAGGCCCAACTGTGCTGGCCTTTCTAAGGGGGCGCTTATTGAAGTGAAAAGGAAACCCTGTAGAGGATTACGGTTGGACCTACTTACTCAAGAACATGAGACCTTCCGTCGGCCAAACCAAACAACATTGTTTTTGATTCGCGGGTCGAGAGCGCACCTCTTCCGGTCGAAGCTAAGCGGGCCGCACACAGCTTGAATTAACAAAGAGGGGGGTCCAAACGAAACAAAACATCAAAGGGCCCCCTGCCCAGGATGCGCAAGAGCATCCAACAACCACGAAGAACACAAGGCGACCCTCCCCGAACCGACCTCGATCCTGTAACTCGGTCCGACTGCATGAGGAGGGGACTCGAGAGGAGGGTGTTTTGCGGCATCGCTGGTGCATCTTTGGCTTGCGCTGGCCCTCCTCCTCCTCCTCCTCCTCCTCCTCCTCGCTCCTCGCTCTTCGCTCCTCCTCCTCCTCCTCCTCCTCCTCCTCTTCGGCCCGGCTTTCCTCCTCCACTTCCTACTCCTCCTCCTGCTCCTCCTCCGCTCCTCCTCCTCCTCCTCCTCCTCCTCCTCCTGCTCCTCCTCCTCCTCCCAGGCCTCCTCATCCTAGTCCTTCGCCCCTTTTTCCTCCTAGTCCTCCTAGTCCTCCGCCTTCTCCTCCGCCTCCTCCTTCTACTCCTCATCCTACCTCCCTTTCCTCCTCCTCCTCCTCCTCCTCCTCCTCCTCCTCCTAGTCCTCCTTCATCCTAGTCCTCCTCTCCCTTTTCCTCTAGTTCCTACCTCCCCCTCCTCCTCCTCCTCCTCCTGCTCCTCGTCCTCTCTCCAGGCCGGCCACCCCTCATTCCTAGTCCTTCGCCCCTTTTTCCTCCTAGTCCCTCCTCCTAGGTCACCTCCTCCTCCTCCTCCGCCTCCTCCTTTCTTTACTCCTCATCTACCTCCTTTTCCTCCTCCTCCTCCTCCTAGTCCTCCTCATCCTAGTCCTCCTCTCCCTTTTCCTCCTAGTCCTCCTCCTCCTCCTCCTCCTCCTCCTGCTCCTCCTCCTCCTCCCAGGCCTCCTCATCCTAGTCCTTCGCCCCTTTTTCCTCCTAGTCCTCCTAGTCCTCCTCCTTCTCCTCCGCCTCCTCCTTCTACTCCTCATCCTACCTCCCTTTCCTCCTCCTCCTCCTCCTCCTAGTCCTCCTCATCCTAGTCCTCCTCTCCCTTTCCTCCTAGTCCTCCTCCTCCTCCTCCTCCTCCTCCTGCTCCTGCTCCTCCTCCTCCTCCCAGGCCTCCTCATCCTAGTCCTTCGCCCCTTTTTCCTCCTAGTCCTCCTAGTCCTCCTCCTTCTCCTCCGCCTCCTCCTTCAGTACTCCTCATCCTACCTCCCTTTCCTCCTCCTCCTCCTCCTAGTCCTCCTCATCCTAGTCCTCCTCTCCCTTTTCCTCCTAGTCCTCCTCCTCCTCCTCCTCCTCCTCCTCCTCGTGGCCCTCCCGCCTGCCAACCCCCCCCGCGGCCTGGCGCCCCCGCCCCCTCCGCCCGGCGCCCCGCGGGGCCGCCGGGCGGCCCTGGACCCTCGCCGCTCGCCTCGCGGCCAGCCGAGGCCGCGGGAGCGCAGGCGAGGGAGCCCACGTTCACAGCAGGAGTCGCGAGCAAATCACGGCGGGAGGCTTTCGTCGACTACGCGCAAGACTGACCTTGAGCACGAGTGGCCGTTGGTGCGCGGACTGAAGGGGCGCAAGATGGCGCGCAACCAGCTGCTTTCGCATCGCGCTCCACGATCGGAAGAGCCCCGATGAGCCCGCACCGAAGGTCAGTCCGGCGAAGGGTCCCTCTTACGAGTAGCAGATTTTCGTTATGTTCGGTCCCTGGGGGGCCTTCACCGGCCCTCGGGGCCGAGAGCAAAAACAGCTCAGGATGAAAAGCCGGTCCCAGGGCATTGGGTCGGGACTGCCGGGGGTCGCGGCACAACGAAATCATGACGTCGGGGGTCTGGGCACGTCGACCCCCGTCCCAAGCCTCGTGGGGTCTTCGGGTGGGCCACGAAGCTGGGGCCCAAGCCTGGGATATACGATGGGGAGGGCCGTCCGTCATCGATAGGGGTGCTTCCGAATAGCCCCCCCTCTGGGGGTGTATCCCAAGTACCCCTTCCATTTCTGAACGGCTTCATCATTCGTCGGAACGCGGGGGGCTGGGGGGGAAAAATCGTTTGCGAACTCACGAGCAGCGAACATATCCATGTCTACGCACTCGCAGTGTGGATTGCGAAACAACATCGCGCGCAAGGCGAGCTCGCCAGCGGGACGTGGGCCACTGCCGACCGCCGCGCCGTCCGGCTCACGGCAGGACTCGTGCCGCGACGACGGGCGCGCGCTCGCATCTGAGACCGCGAGGGCCGCTTGACCTTTCGATGGTTGCGTCCTATCCGATGGCTCGGATCGCCATGGCGATTATGCCATGATGCCAAAAGGTCTTGTCCAGCCCCGCCTCCTCCCACCCTCCTCGTGCCCCTCCGACAACCCGCCGTCTTCACCATGCCCCCCATCCACATTGTCAACCCCCCCATATGCCAGTTCATGCCATTCCTCGTCGTCCTCCTCCGCCATATGAGTTCCCCCGTCGTCCGATGCCACTCCTCATGGGCCCATTTCTTCCCCTTTCGTTCTGTCCCTTGCATCCCCGGCCCCTTCGCCACCCCTCATATCGAACCCCTTCCCTCCCATAGCCCACCATCCCCCCCCCGCGCCTTTGCGTTCCCAGACCACGGCCCCCTCTTGGACCAGCCAAAATATCCGCGGAAACTCCCACCCAGTGACCAGTCCGGCGAGCGGCGCGCAGCAGATGCACAGTTGGAGACTCGAACTGTGTTTCTCGACCGCGTACGACGCCCCCCTGGGCCAGCCGAAAGATAAACTTGAAAGTTCCCGCCAAGTTACAACACCCGCGAAGGGCATTGTACAAATACACAGATGGGAACAAGGTTTGTGTACTTAGATCACACCACGACCAGTGTAAACAGTGAACCCACGCACGGATATACACAGTTGAAGACACCAGCTGTGTACGCAGATCGCGCTTTGATTTGCGCAATTCGACGAACAAAAATAAACGTTCGCCACCTCGAGGGCACCCCGACTTGCCAACCCAGAACCGAAGTTGGCATGCCCAAATAGGGGGGAATGCGAATACACACATCCCCGGCCAGGGACGCCCCCGGAGGAACTGCAAATCGACGTCTCCCTGGCCCAGGGCGGCCACGGTGAAATGCGGCATCACAGCGGCCCCCAACGGCCCGAAAGTGTGCCGAAACGGCCCCGAAGGACCCCAAAAAAGGCCGCGCAGCAATCCGAGAACACGAAAGGTGTCACATGTCATGGACCTTTTTAACAATCAAGGCTCCACGCGTCGCCATGCAGACCGCTGCACTGGCAAGGGGCGGACCTTGCCGCATGCACATTTTATATTTACGTGTTAGCGATGCGACTGTGCTCGGCGGCCGTGCCACCCGCGTTTGGGGTGCGCCCTGGACGTTCGCATTGGCACTCCCCCCTGTTTGGTTGCGCCGCTATGCTCGGATATCGAAAAGAAGAAGACGAGGTAGGACGACGGACGGTGGAGCAGGGAAGCAAAGAAGAACAAAGGGGCGCTCCCCCGCCCGAGCCGCTGACGTTTTCGACACAATCCAGGAGGGTAAAAGGGGAAGTGGACGGAGCAAGGGCGAGGACGACGACGGGAAGAAAACTGTCCTCGGTCCGCATATAGCCATATGCTTGCGGTTCGTGTGCGCGCGGTTTCTTCGAAGCACTTCAAGCCCGACCCATACTGAAATTACTACTTCCTCCAAACTGTGTAAACACTCTGTCCAATGTACCCCCTCCTATGCAACTGCCTCAGAACAGAGGGGCAGTGGATTCCAACACGCGGGCCGCCAGCGCGGCACACCGCGCGGAGAAGAGAGGCGCTCACGCGTGACCTTGCGGGCCGCTTGCGCGCCAGTGCCCGTGCAGACGGCCCCGCTTGCTTTTGTCGCACGGGCGTCAGCCGAGTCCGAACCACAGGCGGCGCCCAAGGCTTGAGCGCCTGCGCCGGGGTCGCCGCCGCGTCGACACGACACGAAACTTCTCTGCGCCGTGGGAGCCGTGCTGGCGACGCGCTCGCGGACTCACTCGCCGGGCTGGGGCTCCAGACGCTGGGCCAGGTCTCCGCCCTGCCGCGGGGCAGCGTGCCTGTCAAGTGCTCCACTGCCGCACACGACTCTGTGGTGACGGTGCCGCCTCAAAATACCCTGGATGCGCAGTGCGGCAAGTGGTCATCGCTATTTGGGCGACGGCGTCTTTGGTGAGCCGCTAAATGCCCTCGGTGCGCTTTCGAGATGTGGCAAGGGACTGGCATAATAACCACTCGCCAGCGATGGCCTACTTCTCGCATTGCTTAAGTTGGCGTTGGCATCGTAAACAGCTGTCCCACGTAAAAAAAGAAACACGAAGCAAACGAGTGATTGTCAACGAACAGGTGGGGACAAGCTCATGGGGGAAACATCGAGCTTGAATCGGCGGCACATCGCCGATAGATCGGCGATAGGCCCCCGATCGCGAACCCGAGCGTTCCTGGGCGGGATGGGCTATCAGGCTCCGATCGGCGATCAGCGTAGGGAACCGAGCTCTATACACCGACGCTTTGTCTGGACTTGCAGTGAAACTCGCGCAGGAAAGCGGGTCCTGGTGTATACAGGATCTGGAGGTATACATCTTCCACTACCCCCCCCCCAAACAAAAACAAAAAACGGGGAAACAAAAATACAACACCGACCCTCAAAAAGTCCTTGGACTGAAAAACAGCCCGCCACTGGTAATGTAGATGCTCCGGTTTCCGACAATGGGCGACTGAGGGTCGATGCCTCTCCCGCGGTCCCCCAAGGCCTACCCTCCCCCCGAACGTCGCACCTGACTTCCGGGTCGTACAGTAGGGGCCCGACCACAGGAAGCCTTCCACAAGAAACCCAACCCTGAGACCCCAGGACGTCCCTTAGATTCTGGGCGCGGGAACGTCACGCCTTCCATAGCAGCACCAGCGAAACCCCGGAAACCCAGGGAACCCTTGAGGCAAGCAGGATGTTTCTTGGCATGGGCCTTCACTGTAACGTCAGATGTCAGATGCCACGTCGGCACGCCCCACGGCTGAGGTGGCCACAGATCTGCCGAAGCGTGGGGGCACTGCAGCGATGCGTCCTAAGAAGGCAACGCGTGCGTGCAAGGTCCCGCCCATTTTGAGGCTGCCCTGTGGGTTGTGGGAGCCCTTTTCTGCTTCGTTGCAGGTGAACTTGCTCTTACTCGGCGTTTCGACAGTGGGCGGAAGGGAGGTGGGGGAGGGCGGGGCCTGGCTCTGGACCTCTGCTTGGCGCGACTGCTTGCAACAACAGTGGGGGAGGCTCGACCTGCTCGAAGCAGGCGCCAGAAATAGCCAAGATCTACTCCACGGGGGGGTTGGGGGGCGATCGGCAAAACTGAAGGGGCCCCAGGACACACAAAAGAAACATACACACAAATAATAGGATTCCCCACATTTCCCCACATCTTCTGGTTTTTGTCCCCCCCCCCAACCCCCACATTTTCCCATATTTTCCTGGGTCGTTGTGTCTGTGTGTCTTCTCCCCTCCGGAAGAACGAGGAGTGCGAGAACGACGACCAGCAAACGCCGCAGATCCAGGTGTTCGGTCGGCGGCCGAGGCGCCCGCAGGCCACGCTCACGCACGGCGGGCACCTGCTCCTGGCGGAGCGGCGGTGGCCTCCGCCACTGGGGCGGGCAGATTCGCGGGCCCGCTGGCGCACATCGCCCGTGCCCTCCCCCCCCTATCAGCGCCCCACAAACGGGGACTCCAGTAACGGGTACTTTGGCTAGTGACCCAGCGAACCCAACCCTTCCCGATGCGGGCAACGCTGCATTGCCAGAAAGAGGCCCTAAAGTGGCAACTTTCGGCAAAATTGCAAAGTACCCGTTAGTAAGTACCCGTTACGGTGCCGTTGACCCTATCGGATCACCGCGGGGCCGGCCAAGCGGATCGGGGGGCTGCACGGGTGGATGCCCAGGAAAGGGGGGGGGGCTGTGTCTGGTCGAACGCTGGCTTGCGCGCGGGGCACCAGGTGCCCTGAGTGGCTTGGGTGGGTTCGAGAACCCCCCCCCCGAAGCCACTGCGGGAACGTCTCACGACATGTGGGCGATTTCGGAACCCCTGAACTCAAAAACGTTTTTTTTTTGTTTCTTGTTCTATCTCTTGGGGGCACATCATTTACTTCCGCCGCCTTCCGCCGAGCTTCCGCCGGCGGAGGCGGCCTCGTTTTACTTCCGCCGACCTTCCGCCGCCCTCGGCCGAGGAAGAGATGACAGTTCCTTCGATCCTCGAAGGCGAGGCCCTTTTTGGAGCTCCCCATAGAAGCTAGGTTCGGCCACACACAGCTCATCGTAGCATCGACTCACAAGCCTCAGAGCACATAGCAGCCACCGCGGTCGAATCGTGAGCCTGCTGGCCCACCTCGTCCGTCCCCTCCCCAGAGGGGCCCAGGACCGCATGGAACAGCACGCCAATCACAGACCCCCTCAACAAACAAAAACGCCCAAGCGCCTCCTCGTGTTGCTCCCCCTCCTCCAATGCACTCCCACTTCTTTCGCCCCGCTTCCCCATATCCTCCATCTCCACTTCTCGCTTCAACTCCTCCGTCTCCTCCACCTGTCCCGCGTCCTGCACCTCCTCCTCCTCCTCCTCCTCCTCGTTCTCCTCCTCCTCTTGCTCCTCTTCTCCCCCCACTCTCCCCACCCCTCCCTCCTCTTACTCCGCCACGGGTGCTCCGGCATCCCTTCTACGCCTGTTCTTCCAACTCCTCCTTTCCTCCTCCTCCTGCTCCTACCACTCCTCCTCTTCCTCCGTCCTGGGTCCTCCGCCCCCCAAACTCCTCCTCCTTCTCTTTCGCCTCATCCTCGCACCCCCCCGTTCCCCATCGCAGCCCTGTGAGACGCAGCAATTGTCGCCGACGAGATGGTTGACGTTGTCGTCACCGGCGTCGGCGGCGCCTCCGGGCACTGTGCTGCGGCCCCGCCTGGCCTTCGCACCCACCCCCCGCGCGCCCCGACAAGGGGGGAAGTGGGTCGGGGATGGGGAAGACGAGATTGATGCACTGTCACGCTCTCAACTGCCGCAAGCTAAAGATTGGCGACGGGGCCTCATCACTCTTAAACCTAAACGCCCGAGTTGACAGACCTAGTCCGGTCAGGGCCATGGGGCCCCCAGCGGCCGAAGGCACGCAGGGGCCCTCCAACGCGGCTTCCCGAAGGAACCTGTTCCGCGCGCCTGTGACGTTGGGCGCGCTCATGCATTGCGCCCACATCTTGCACACGACTCGTCTTACTGCGGAGGTACTCTTGAGGTGCTCAGAGTACTGGTTTCGCGCACGGCGTCGCGGTGAACACGGGGCGCCCGTTGCGCTGTTGCCGACGCCGAGACGCGCGCGCGCGCGCCGCCGCGCCGCCGAAGCGGCAAGCGCCAGCGCGCTGCGCTCTGGGACCCCCCGAGCCTGGACATGAGAGTCATCCCGCCCAAGGGGTCGCCAGAGGCGGCGCATGCCAGACAAATCAAGACACTGGACATATGCCTAGCCTGTGCCGTGTGTGTAGTTTTGCGGGGTAGCTCTTTGCGCAACATGTCCTCACGGCGTGGTTCACCAGACGCATTCGGGAGCACATCCTGGTTCCGCAGGTTGCTCGGAATGCCCGCGTGTACCCACTGCTTGCACTGCGCTTCAGGCGGGACTCAGGCGGCCCCCAGGATGGCCCCAAGTGGACCCCTTGGGGGTCCAAGAGCAAGTCGAGTGACGCCACTTGCTTTTGGGCTATCTTGGAATCCACTTAGGGGCCCTCTCGGGGCTCCCAAAGAGCCCAAATATTATTCCAAGAGAGCTCCTTGACAGTGGCATCCAAGAGAGCTCTCCGGATGCCAGTGTCGGGTGTTCCTCTTGCGGCTATTTTGATATCCCCGACGCTCCCCTGAGGTCCCTGGAAAGCACCAAGAGGCGTCCCAGAAAGGCCTAAGGGGTCCCCAAGAGAGCTTCCCGACAGTGGCATCCAAGAGGTCCTTCTGGATGCCATTGTCGGGGCGCCCTCTCGCATCCCTTCAGAGCCCCCCCGAAGCTCTCCTGAGCTCCCAGGAGGCCCCTCGAGGGCCCACGACATGCCCAAGAGGGCCCCAAGAGGCCCCTGTGGGGCTCTGGAACGCAGTCTAGGAGGAGTTCGCGCGCCTGACGAACTGACCGCCCAGCAATCAATGGAAATGGATATGCAGCCCTGGGTGAGGAAGACAATTTGGGTTCAAATGCAACGCTGCCCCATCACCGTCTCACGCTGTGGGTGGGGAATAGAACTCTGTACACATGCAACCGCTCGCTGCTCTGGGTGATTGCTGGTCTGGCGGGGGGCTTGCTTCATGTGCGCCCAACCGTTCATGTGAAAGTGGCGGGGCCCTCAGGGGAGGACCGACAGGTTGACTCGCCTTGGGCCTGGAGGGCAACAGCTGCGAAGCCCCTGCTGAGGGCCCTCGCGGTGCCCCCTCGGCGCCTTCCCGAGGCCCCGATGGGGCCCCAGGAGACCACGCAGTCATGCGTCTATCCTCTCCCCACCTCTTCTGATCTGCCACCAAGGCTTGTCGGACAAGCAATCTGCCATATCTGGGGACGTGCTTCGGCAACCCCCTGGAGACGCTCATTCGTGGTAGCCGGGGTCTGAAATAGGAGCTCCAAAAGAACCAAAAAAGATCCGGGCTAGCTCGGGATTCGCTCGTCCGGGCTAGCTCGGCTTTCAAACATGTGGAATGTATTGGGCGGGCCTAGAGTCTCGGAGGGCCAAGACGTCATCCGGGGTAAGTCGGATCGAAGAGTGGACCCAGGACCTCCACAAATCTCACCCTCTGGGGTCTCAAAACGTCGCTGTCTGGCTGGCGCACTACGATCGCTGCAACTGGCAGGGTTTGGGTGGCAAGCTTCTGTCTGGCAGGGTTTGGGTGGTACGTTTCTAGAAGCCCCCCCTTTGGCTGGCATGGCGTCGCATGCATCGCCCCCATCCTCCCGAGGCTCCCTGGATGCTTCGACGCCTCCCTGGCGCTATCCAAAGCGCCCAGGATGTCCCAAATGGCTTCCAAAACGGCCCAGGCAGGCCACGAAGACCGCGAAAATGGCTCAAATGCCTTGCCTCAAAGACGACTTAGACGGATTAAAATGGCCCCCGTGTGACCAAATATTGCCCCGAGAACGCCCGAGAAGCCTCCAAGACGACCCAAGAGGGCCCCACGAGAACCTCCAGCAAGGCCTGGAGAGGCCAAAATCAATGGTCCGTTTTATGTATTGCGTAGACTGTGGCCTTCTCGCCCACTCGGGCTTCCGTCAGCTCAAGATAACCAAATGGGCCTCCAAGACGGTCCCACGATGATCCGAGAAGGCTCCAAAAGACCGCAAGAGAACTCCAGGACGGCCTCAAATAACCCTTAGAGGGCCCCTGGACAGCACAGGACGGATTCAACACAATTCCAATCTGGTCCAGAGCCTCTGGGGGGACCCACGGCTGCCTCAGAGGACCCCCCTGGGCGGACCCACAACGGCCCCTCGAGACCCCACAGACGGCCGCGAACGCCCCACGAGAGCCCCAAGACAGCCCAAGAGGGCCCCACAACGACCCGAGAGGGGCCCAAGGCACCCCCAAGACAACCCCGCAGGAGCCCAGGACAGCCGCATGACGGCCTCATGAGGTCCATGTGGCCCTTCGGGAAGTGCAGGCGGCAGGCGCCATATGTGGCAGATATCCTATTCGTCGTCGTCCTCCCCCTTTCCTTTTCCCCATCGTAAACGTCATTGCCATTTTTGTCCTCGCCCGCGCCATGGTAATTATTACACAACCACCATCGTCAGCACAATCACCGCCATCATGTGTTTCATGCCCCTCGCCGGCCTCAATCATCCCCTCCTCCACCCCATCCTCCTCGTCCTCGCATCGTCAGCGCCGTCACCGCCATCGTCATCATGATCCTCATCGGTTCGACGCACTAGCAACAGTAAAACCACGCCTACCCTGAACCTGCCACCACCCACGCCCGAGAACACACGCAACACACCATCTTCCTCGTGAGTTCAGGGGCGCAACATTCAAAAGACCGGAAGCATGATTGCGAGCCCGCAAACGCAATGCAGGCAAATTGAATGCATCATCGGACGGTGCCAAACATCACCTGGCACGCTGCGCAAACGCGCGCGCGCGAATAAGGCGGCAGGGCTGCAATCGCACTGCGCCCGCGCAGAGGCTTCTCCAATAACTGACAAGGTCATCAGGCTGCGCCAAAACTAATTTAACCACTGGCGTCGGATAGACACGCGACACCGCGTATTCCGACGCTCAGACGGCATCGCTGGAACCGCGCACCCCCCCGTGGCCCGAACAAGGAGTCAGCCCTGACCCGAGTAAGCCCTGATGATTCGAGGCTCTGATGAACCATCCGCGGCGCGCCCTACATCCCCAGGACGGAAATGTGTTCGTCTTGGGCCCGAACACGGTGCCTTCGACTTCTGCGCCGGAGAGCATGACAGAAATCTTGGCGGATCCAATTGAAATGGTGCGGATCCAAACTTGGTTTGGAATTGTGTTGCGGTGGATCGAATTCCCCCCGCGCGGTTCCGTTTTAGGACGTTGTGGATATGATTCCCGCCCTGCTTTTCACGCGGATTCGACTTACGAAGTGGTGGTAATGTGTAATTGCAACTCATAAGATGACGGCCGCGGGGGGAGGTGTCCCGCAGGCGCCGCAATGTGCGACGGCGGGCGGCTCCATGATCACGCGCCGCGCGCCGTCGCTCCGTCGGGCGGGCCACATTCCCGCGCGGGTTTGCCGGCATGCCGCGCGGCCGCGCGTCGGGTCCTCTCTCGCTCATGTCTCTATTCTGCCGCCTTGCCGCGGGGCGGGATCTCGAGTGTCCGGTCATGTCTGCGGCGCCCTGCCTGCTCACAGTGGCAATATGAGGTGGGGCGTCCGCCCAAGGTGTTGTCCTCTGCTTGCCACAGCGCAACTTTGGCCCACCTGTGGTGGGGGGGAGGGGGGGCGACGCGCGGCGCGGCGCGCCCGTTCGCCATAGCGCGCCGGATGCGACCGCGGTGGCAGCTCGTTTTTTTTTTTAATGTTTTTTTCCCGACCCACCACTCCTGAAAGGGGGAATGGTGCCCCACGTGTTTCGGTCGGCGCCCTGACACGCCAGACGCCAGCGTCAACCGCCAGCGCCGGGTGACGCTGGCGGATTGGCGATTCCGCCAGGGGCGTCCGGCCGCGGCCTCACCCAACGCCGACCGGGTGCCGTCCTCCCCTCTTGGGTGGCATCGCTGCCCAGCGCCGCCGCGCTGGAGACGCGGAAGGAGGTCGGATCCGCGGAATCCAAGTCCGCCGATGTTAAGATTCTACGGGGCACAAGAAGTCTGGTTACGAACTGTCACGGACAGGTCGCGCGTTGTTTCACGGGCCCCATCAACCCTCCCTGCACGCGGCTCGCACCCAACACGAATAGTTGTCTCCTCACCCCCGGTTGCTGCAAGCATCTTGCCTGGACGCTTTTCGTCAGGCGGCGCCGAAGCTCTCTCGCCAACCGCTTGTCGTCGCCTGGCGCCTCAAAAAGAGAATCTCTCGTCATGCGTGAACGCGTCTTCGGCCTGCGTCTCTCGGCCCAACGCACGGCGCATGCCCTGTCCCCTTCCCTCCCCCATCGTTCCCTTCATTTTCTTGCCCCACCTCAGCGGGGAAGATCCTGGACTAGGCCGGGGCACGCTGTCCAGCGGGCTCCAGGGGGGCCCCGGCACTAGTGGCGAGTGCAAGACAGAGATCGCTGACCTGGGTCCGGCGTGGCCCAACGCGACCCAGAATGCAAGGTTTTTTTCGTTGCAAAGACGTCTCGAACGAGAGCTCCACCTTCTCCACCCCCCAAAACATCCGCTATGTAGTGGGCGCCGGCATGCTGCAGGATGCTAGGCGAAGAATAAGGTTACCGCTGGTTGGCGGGCTCTCGAGTGGTCCACCCGATTCCACCCGCGGCGTGGACTTTTGCGAGGACGTCTCGGGCGAGACCCCTTGAACGCGCGTTGCGGGTAATGAAAGTCGGATGTGGCATGTCGGCTCTGTGACAACAAGAGAGTCCGAGAGCAAAAACGCGCATCCCCAGGACGGCAGCGTTTCTTCTTGGGCCCGAACATGGTGCCTTCAATGTTTGCGCCAACGCGCATGAGAAATCTTGGGGATGCGCTTGGCTTGGTGCGGAGCTGCACTTGGTTTTGTGTTGTGGTGGGTCACATTTCCTCCGCGCGGATCCGATCTTGGATGTTGTGGATATGACTGCCGTCCAGTTTGTTCACACGGATATGATTTACACAGCGTTTCAAAAGTATATTAAGTACCAGAATTAGCTGACGGACGGAAACCGAATCAACGGCATCGAAAACCGCCGATGTCAAGATTCTTGGGGGGAACAATGGTTTGGTTACGAAGAAACACAGACAAGTCGCGCGTTGTTTCGCGGACCCCATCAACCCTCCCTGCACGCGGATCGCACCCAGCATGAATACTTCTCTCCTCACCCCCGGCTGCTTCAAGCATCTTGCCCCGACGCTGAGCGTCTAAGGGCGCTGATGCTCTCCCGCCAACTGCTTGTCGCCGCTGTCGCCTCAAGAGGAGCATATTCCGTCCTGCGTAAAATGGCAGAATGAGCACGAGGACGAGGAAGTGGAGGAGGACGAGGACGAGGAGAAGGAGGAGGACCAGTGCAAACCCAAGTGTCATCAACGATGTTGGAATAAACTCTCTCTCTCTCTCTCTCTCTCTCTCCAGGCTTCATTTCCGTAGGCCCCATACAACGGTTCATTTCCATTGAGGGAACTGCTTCGTTGGAGGACATCCGTTTGAATACCCTGAAGCATGCCAAAATATGGTTCTCGGGATTTCAACGCCACGGGTCAACCTGACTGTTGCGTCTATACGATTCTGAATCGCTCCAGAACGCTATTTTGGGGACTTCAACTCCGCGAACCCACGTAACTGTTGCACCCGAATAGTCCTGAATCCTTCCAACAACCCAAGTGTTGGTAGGTTGATCATGGGAATCCGTGAAACTTTTGCAAATTGTATGAAAGACTGTGCGCGCCGCCAAAGCGAGAGACGCGTTTTGAAAAGGAACCGCCCTCAATCCGTGAAGCTCTTGCAAGGAAAAACGAATGCGCGCGGCGCTAAGGCGAAAACCAAATCTTGAAAACGAATCGCCCTCAATCCGCGCAGCTTTTCCAATTGTTATCCACGAAGAAGCGCGGCGCAAAAGCGAGAACCACATTTTGAAAAGGAACCGCCCTCAATCCGCGAAATTATTGCAAATTAGAAAAAAAACGAATGTGCGCGGCGCTGAGGCGAGAGCCTCATTTTGAAAACGGGTCGCCCTCAACCCATGCAGCTTTTGCAAATGTTAAAAACGAAAGCGCGCGGCGCTAAGGCGAGAGCCACATGTTGAAAACCACCCGCCCTCCATCTGTGAAACGGTTGCCAGTTTTTGAACTTCAGAATCATAGGTGGTGAGAAAGCCTCAGGCGAAACGTCCGGCCCGCCTCAAACACTGCCCTCGGGGTGCGACAGGAAAAGGAATGGAGGAGGAGGGGGAAAGGAAAGGAATGGAGGGAATGGAGGAGGAGGGGGGGCCGGGGCCCCGCCGCTGTACGGCATGCTGGCCAGCCGGGGCCAGGCCGGCGCCCAGCAGCCGCAACGGAGGCAGGCAACCCAGCCTGGCCCCCTGGGACGCCACGTGGGCCCTCCGCGCCGTGTCAACGAGGGCGCTTGTGGCGCGCCGCGCGGGCCGCAGAGCCTGCGCGCGGGCGGCCGCGGCGGCCGCCACTGCACAAGGCTGGCGTACGCGGTTGGCCTTCAGAACGGCCAGTTCCACGTCTGCCATCACCCCCCGCGCTCGCGCCCCAGGAGGACTGCAGGAAGCGGCAAGCCGGCTCCGGCCGCCTGGCCAGCGAGGCGGCCCTGGTGCCACCTCACGATGCCCTGGATGCGAAACCTCTCTCGCCATGAACGGGAAGCGAGTGAAACAGAAAAGAGTGGCAGCAACGCTCACCAACATCAAGGTCAACTGTAGCGTAGGCGCTCTTCCGAACGCCCATAAAGTGGGTTCAGGTGGAGTTCGCTACCCGCGTAAGTTCCGACGTGGCGCTGAGCTTGCGCAGGTAGTGAACTGGTCCTGGTCTTAGTCGTCACCGCCTGAGGCAATTCAATTGCCATTTCCGCTTTGAACGGGAAACGCGTAGAATCGAGGAGCTGCGCGAGAAATTCCAACACCGCCAAGATCAACTGTGCCGTAGGAATTGCCCCCGACAGTACTTCACGGTAGGAAATAGACTTCACTGCCCGCGACAGCTCAGACGGTGCGCTGAACTTCCGTGGCGAGTGAATTGACCCTGACACTGGTCCTGATCCTCCTGCTGCCAGATGTCTTCCTCCGCCTCCTCGCCACAGCCTCCGCCTCCTCGCCCCCGTCGCCTGCCTTCGCCCGCGACAAGAGGGCCAGTTCACTCCACGCGCGAGCTCTGGAACAGCAGTACACAAGGGAGCTCGCGAAGCCATTGGAAGAACCACGAGCGTCCGCTGCACCTCAAGCCCCTCAGGTGCAGCGGATGATGCCGCACGATAGACGCCCTGCTACTGTTCGCCCTCCCCGTCATCCTCGTCATCATCATCACCATCATTATCATCACCACCATCACCGTCACCATCATGAGCATCAGCATCAGCATCATCATCATCATCATCATCATCATCATCATCATCATCATCATCATCATCATAATCAGCATCAGCATCACTATCAGCATCATCATAATCATCAAAATCGTCGCCAACATCACAATTGCAATGGGTTATGCCATCATCATCGTCATCAACAGGATCATCAGCATCATCATCATCATCATCATCATCATCATCATCATCATCATCATCATCATCCTGGGAATCATCATCATCACCACCAGCATCAGCATCCAAATCAGTATCAACGTCCACATGTCTATCAGACTCTGATGTTTTTGAAGGCCCTCTGGGCTCAGCTTGTGTGATAGTGTCTCGCGCAACACGTTTATGCACTTCTGAGTGCAAGTAAACGAAAACCATTGAAAGTCCCATCACTTCGCCTGTCCGAATGCATATGGTTGTGAGGACGTCTCGAGCGCACCGCTTACTTTTGAACACAAGTGCTAAACAAAACACGGCTTTCACTGATTTCGCGTATTGGGCCATCTTGCGGGTCCTCCCCGAGAGCCCACAAAGATATCGTAAACCAGCTATGTCAGCATCTCATTTGTCTGAGGATGTCTCAGGCGAGAACTCCAGTTCCAAGATCGGAACAATTCGCGAGCGATTCTAACATCTCATGTTTTGAAGATGACTCGGGCGAGACAATCATGTTGAGTATGAAGGGTCCTCTAACCGAGCTTTCAACATTCCGCTTGTTCGGGGATGCCTCAGGAGAGAACACCATTTTCGAATATCCGAAACTTACGCCAACGATGTCACCATTCCCATGTTGGAGAGACCCAGAGGTACCGATACCGCTACTCCCCGGATCTCTCAAAGGGTGTGCTCGGACCAAAATTTCGAGGCGAACCCAACGGCAACGACGAGGGTATCCATAGAGGGGCAAAAAGGGGGAAACGGGCGGAGGGTAGCACCGATTTTTGGCGTGGGAGCGTCGCACGTCCCATAGCAGAACCGTCGAACCGAGAGAAACCCAGGGCACCTGGAGGCAAGCAGGGTGTCTCTTGGCATGGGTTTCTGCTGTACCCCCCTCCCGGGTCACAAACAACGTCTATCGTGCGGCTCTGCGAGTGTGAGTGCGCTTCCCGTCATCCGCCACCGTGCTTATGCACGTTGAGGAGTGGAAGGATGCCAAGGTCTGCCTGGTCGTTTGCAGCATTGTTTGACTGCCACCCCCCTCTCGTAGCATGGAGGTGCGCGCGGCGCCCCCTCTCCCTGAGGCCGTATCCCCCTAGCAGAATACAGCAGATTCGCGTTGCCGAGGCCGAGACGCCCCCCACGGCGGCCCAATATCGCTCCACGACTGGCCACGTTGGGTCTCAAGATGGGCCAAGATGGCTTCAAGACGGCCCTCGAGGCCGTCGAGGCGTCCAAGGAAGCCCCAAGAGTCTTCCTAAGAGGGCCCCGATAGGCACAACTCATTTAAGTGTCTTAGGTGTTTCAGTATTTGTTGGGTTCTCGCCTTTCCGAGCTTCCGACGTCCCAAGACGACCCAAGAGGCCCCCAAGAGTCATCCGAAAACGTTCAACAGGTCCCTACGATAGCCACGAGACAGCCCTAGAGGGCTCCCAGACCGCCCCAGAGGCCCCCAAGCCTGCCCAAGAGGGACCCCAAGAAAGACACAAGAGGGTGAACACGAATCGACAAGTCGAGGCATCCGCCCAAAGAGGGCTCAGAAAGCCCCAAGAACGCCAAAAGAGGCTCCCAAGAGGCCCCCAAAAGGGCCCCGAGCGGCAAAAACCATTGATTCTCCGGAGGTTGCTCCAAGACGGCCAGAAAGGCCCCCAAGACCCCCGCAAAGACGGTTCAAGCGGTCCTAAAGACAGCTCCAAGACAGCCTAGGAGGGCTCCAAGACGGCCCAAGAGGCGCCCGAAACTGTCCCCAGGAAGGGCCCATAATGGGAACGAGGACCACGAATGCGAGCTTTCTGCCCCAAGAGGCCCCCAGCAGACCCCCTTTCCTTCTCGAGTAGTTGCCACTCAGAATGCTCCGCTGGCTCGCTTGCTGCTGGAGGCAGCTGGAGATTGAAATGTGGAATTTTGTTTTGGCGACAACGCATTTGGCGAACGACCAAGTGCTCTCGGTGAACTATCGACGTTTGGCAAGTGTCTGGCATGCTAATCGCTCGCCAGCGAAGACCTCATTTGGCGGTGGCGTCGTAAACACGTACCCCGCATAACAAACGAAACGAACTACACGAACGTAGGAACGGGAGAAGGCAGAGAAAGAGCGATGATCTACGCTTCGGCCGCTTGGGGGCCCCTCTTGGGCCTCATCAAAGGTAGGAGACGTGGGGGCCTCTCCTGAGGCCTCCGTGGAGATCCCGCGGTGAACTTGGCCTCCACGCTCGTTAAACTTCCTGTGGCCCTGCCAGAACGTGTGCGCCCCGTGGCAACATCCTCGATGCGCGTGTTGCAGAGTGGAGCCGTGACAAAGAGCAAGGACCCCAAATCGCTACGCTCCTGTGACCGTGGAAGCACAAACTAGAGCCACGCATAGAGGTATGACGGGAGCAATTTCCTGCGACACGGCAGAGACCTGCGCCAAATGCTGCATCTGTTCCTTTGGGTCCAGACGCCTCCTCTGAGGTCTGGAGTAACCGTTGGGCTCAATGCTCAAGTCCCTTCAGTACCGCACAGAAGCCGTGCGCCGGCCTTTGGCGCGGTGCTTCAACGAGCCGTCGGAAGTGCGAAGCCGCATCACGCAGCGAAGCGCGGAGCGCATCACGACTGCGAGGTGAAACGACGCAGCGCATCACGACCAGAAGCAGAGGAGGCAGAGCACAGCACGAGCAGCGAGGAGGAGCTCGGGCCCCCCTCGAGCGCAGAAAGGATTGTAAGGCACCGCGGTGCTCCCACGAGCAGCGAGGGGGGAGCTCAGGCCCCCCCCCCGAGCGCTCCACCTGTGGCGAGGTGCTGCGGTGCTCCCTGCAGGGCCCGAGGCCCCCGACCCCCGGCGGCTCCGGAGCCCGCCGGTGTGCTCTCGGGGTCTGCTGATGGGCCTGTTGTCCACCACCACCACCAACACCATAAGCTGGAGGGGGAGAGGGTCCTCTTCCTCCTCCTCCTCCTCCTCCTCTTCTTCCTCCTCCTCTTCCTCCTCCTCCTCCTCCTCCTCCTCCTCCTCCACCTCCTTCCCCCCTCTAACTTATGGTGGTGGTGGTGGACAGCAGGCCCATCGTTTGCTGCGCGCGACCCTTCCACAGGCTTTGGGGGGGGGGGGGGGCGGCAGAGACCGACACTTAGGTCGGGCATGTCCTCCTACAGGCGGACTTTGGAGGAAAGATAGACACAGCCCAAACGAATGCAAAAATAATAAAAAAGGGTATGACAAATCGTCCCCAGACTATATTTTAAACCATTCTCGAGCATTCCTCCTGTAAAGGGACATTCCCGAGTTAAACCTGCACTTCCCAGACTACCCAAAAAAGTCCAATAGGGGCGTCCTGGGACCTTCTTGCCAATGCGATCGACATGGGAACGGAAAGAAGGGGGGCGCAGACCGATAGCAGATGTTGCAGAAGAAAAAATTCAACGGCATAGAAATAAACTTTGGGCCCCCCTGGATGTGCGCGGATTTCTTGGATCTGTGCTGGACCCCCTCCCCTGGCGCCCGGGGCGGCCTGGAGGCGCGCCACAGGTTGATGTTTGTGCCGTTGCTTCTTCTTCGAACTGGGGGCGTCCTGGGACCCTCTTGCCAATGCGATCGAAATGGGAACGGAAAGACTGGGCACGCGTGCAGCTCGTCCCGACGGTTGCGCACGCATGCGGCTCGTCCATTACGTAGCTTGCCAACTGACCAATTTGCGTACTCATATATACCCTCTTCTTTCTCCCAACCATCCTGTGGTGTTGGGTCCTCGTTTTGAAAAGAAAGCCCCCCGCGTCACCTCACCTCCCCCATGCCGGCACACCCCTCACACGGTTCGGGGCCCCATAGAGTGCTCCACCGAAGGCCCCAACGGGAGCGTCCGCATGGCACCGCCGCCCTATGTTGGTTCACCCCTCACACGGTTCGGGGCACCATAATGAGCTCCACCGAAGGCCCCAGCGGGAGCGTCCGCATGGCACCGCCGCCCCATGTTGGCACACCCCTCAAACAGTTCGTGGCCCCATAGGGAGCTCCGCCGAAGGCCCCAGCGGGAGCGTCCGCCTGGCACCGCCGCCCCATGTTGGCACACCCTTCAAACGATTCGTGTCCCCATAGAGAGCTCCACCGAAGGCCCCAGCGGGAGCGTCCGCCTGGCACCGCCGCCTCATGTTGGCACACCCCTCACACGGGTCGTGGCCCCATAGGGAGCTCCGCCGAAGGCCCCAGCGGGAGCGTCCGCATGCCACCGCCGCCTCAGTTTGGCAACCACCTCACACGGGTCGTCGCCTCATGAGGAGCTCCACCGAAGGCCTCAGCGGGAGCGTCCGCATGGCACCGCTGCCCCATGTTGGCACACCACTCACACGGTTACTGGCCCCATAGGAGCTCCACCGAAGGCCCCAGCGGGAGCGTCCGCCTGACACCGCCGCCTCATGTTGGCACACCCCTCACACGGGTCGTGGCCCCATAGGGAGCTCCGCCGAAGGCCCCAGAGGGAGTGTCCACATGGCATCGCTGCCTCATATTGGCACACCCCTCACACGGGTCGTGGCCCCATAGGAGCTCCACCGAAGGCCCCAGCGGGAGCGTCCGCCTGGCACCGCCGCCTCATGTTGGCACACCCCTCACACGGGTCGCGGCCCCCATAGGGAGCTCCACCGAAGGCCCCAGCAGGGGCGTCCGCTTTGCACCGCCGCCTCATGTTGGCACACCCCTCACAAGGTTCAGGGCCCCAGAGGGAGCTCCACCGAAGGACCCAACGGGAGCGTCCGCATGGCACGGGCCGCGCACGGGGCTTTGGCGAAACCTAGAAGACTCCCCGCTTGCCCGCGTCAGCTTTTCTCCCCCTCATGCACGCCGCAGTCCTTTTTGCTGCCCCCCTCCTTCGTCTCCTCTCCCTCGCGGTACTCGCAGCAGCATATGGTAGGGTCCTTCGTCAGGCTACTTGTTGTCTCTCTCTCTCTCTCTGTCGATGCGCCTACAAACCTGCATCGAACATGTGCTTCTCCTGAAGTGGGCATGCACGCCTTCTTTGGATCAGGCGCCGGATCAATGTATCTCCTGCGATACATGACGATGTACTCCGGGTAAGCCTGCGGCACGACTTGGCGTCAACTACGAAGACTAACGCAGTTGTGCACACAAGAGGAGAGCACTTGGTACGAACGCAGCACGCATACTGACGCCGCCGAGGAAGGTGTGCATCAACATTGCTCGGCAATTGCAACTGCTGGTGCCATGGATCTCTGTTCTCACAGTACGCCTGATCCTCCGATGAACCCATCAGGAGGTGACTCCTAGGACGATTAAAGGCTATAGCCCCCACTTAAAAGGCACCAGCTACAAATACATCATACCACATGACACCCCAGATCGAGCCAGACTAAACGTAACCGAGCCGGATCAAGCCCTGTGAAGCCAGATAAAGTGGGACTAAGCCTGATCCGGTCAGGCTTCGACCAGGGATCTATCAGCACCGTTTTTGAGTCGAACCTCCCAGGAGCTGCATCCCAAGAGCCCCACACCAACACTCTGGACGAGCCACATCGGCGAGGAGGAGGAAAAAGAGGAGGAGACGGACGAGGAGGAGGAGGAGGAGGAGGAGGAGGAGGAGGAGGAGGAGAGGACGAGGAGAGAGGAGGAGGAGGAGGAGGAGGAGGAGGACGAGGAGGAGGAGGAAGGGGAGGAGGAGGATGAAGAGGCGGCGAGGAGAGACCGCAACGCAGATGGAGCACGCGCGCGTGAAGAAACGCACGCCCGGAGCTGCCAAAACGCCAGGCCGCCTGATCGTTGTTGTACACGATGAACTCGCGGAAGGTGCCTGGCCCCTCCCCCCCCCCTCGAGCTCAGAATTCCCTCAAGAGCGGCCCCCATTGGACGCACCACAAGGTGTGCGTGGCGCCAAGGATATACGCCACCACCACTTTCGTCTCCCCTCCCCTCCTCCAGCCTCGTCTTCCTTCCCGCTTTCCTGCGGGAGGGGCGGGATGAGGGAGGTGGTGTTCGGTCGGGCGTGTCCCCCTACAGGCGGATTGTGGACGAAACACAAAAGACATCCAGGAGGCAAGCAGGGTGTTTCTTGGCATGGGCCCCCACTGTAGAGACCTCCTTGATGGGGCGGAGAACATGTGGTCGCAGGATCGCGTCGCATCGCCGATGCATCGGCCATGCATCAGCGATGCAGTGGCGATGCGCCGGCGACGTCGGCTGTGTATCGGCGACGATGGCGCGGAGGAAGTCGGGCCCCGCATCGAGGCGCATCTCCGACACTGCCGATCCGACGTTGCCGATGCGTCGCCGACGCATCGGCGACACATCGCCGATGCATCGGCGATGCGGCGCGATCCTCCGACCCCACCTACTCCGACCCCATCTCGGAGGCCTGAGGGCTTTTTGAGGCGGATCGAGCCTTGGCGACGAGAAGCCTCCAGGAGGCCGGACGGAGACGAAGAACGCCAGGGAGAGGGCCAGCGTTGCGTCGACGGGGCCTTCATCACGATGCACAAAGCAAGTGGCGGGCGCTTGCTCTGGAGGGGCAGCGGCGGGGAGGGGGGGGGGCCTGGCTCCCAAGGGCATCGACCTGGAATCGGCGATACCTCGCCGACAGATCGGCGGCGATACAGTAGGAGCCGGGCCACAAGAAACCTTCCACAAGAAACTCATCCCGGAGACCCCAGGACGTCCATTGAGTTCTGGTGTGGGAGCCTCACGCTTTCCACAGCAGGACCATCGAAACCCAAGACACCCAGGGCGCCCTGGAGGAAAGCAGGGTGTTTCTTGGCATGGGCCCCCACTCTAGGTCGGCGATAGCTCCCCGATCGCAAGATCTCACGTTCCTGGACTGGGCGGGCTATCAGGCCCCCGTCGGCGATGCGTGGGCGACCTGGGGGTCGATGCAAGTCCGCATGAGCCTAACTAGATCATCGCGGGGGTTGCTGAGTGGATGCCAGGGTGGCATATAGCTGACCCAACCTCGCCTCTACCCGAGCTACAATTGCCCTAAGTGGCGTGGGTGGGCTCGATCACTTCGCCAAATGGGCGTGGCCCACCTATAGCCTGGACCTTCAGCCCCTCATAGCCACCTAGGGAACTTCTATCCCACGTATCCGCCACAATGCCGCCGGGCACGGAGTGGGTGTGTCCTCAGGAGTCACGAAGGGCCCCGGAGCCCAAGTTGCTACATCTTCTTGGTCTTGTCGCGTGTTCTCTGGGGTTTCTCGCAATTTCTTGCGTGACTTTTCGGGCACAAGAGGGCCCCGAGTCGCCGAACGATCACACCAAGACGCCGCAGATGAACCCAATACGGCACAGGAGGCCTCCACGACGCCGAAAGAGAGTCCCAATGGCTCCGAGAGGCCCAAATCATTAATTATCTTCAGGTGTTTCAATGATTTGGCGTTCCTCGGCTTTACGAGCTCCCGACGCTCCAAGACGGCCACAGAAGCACCCCAGACAGCCCAAGACGGCCCAAAGTCAACCCAAGAAAGGCCCCATAGGGGGAACACGAAACGAAAATCCGAGTCTCCCAACAGGCCCCCAGGAGGCCCCAAGAGGCCCCCAAAGAGGCCCCAAGAGACCCCCAAGAAGCCTCGAAGACGCCCCAAGAAACTCCAAAACGGCCCCCAAGAGGCCGCAACACGGCCCCTCCCAAGAGGCCTCCGGCGACAGCCCAACGACAATCCTAGAGGCCTGTGACCCAGAACCCAAGCACGGTGGCAGGATGGACCGACGACCATTCGACCTGGCCCAACACAGAAACAGAAAGAGCGCTTCAGAAACAGAAACCGAAATTACTCACACCACCGTTCGTACTGGGAGCCTTGGCGTTGAGAGCTTGTTACGTCACCCCTCGCTCTTGGGAGCCTTGGTGTTCAGAGATTGTTGCGTTGCCGCCCGCTCCTGAGCCTTGGCTGGGCCTTGGTGTCAGGAACTTGTTACGTCACCGCTCTCTGCTGGGAGCCTTGGCCTTATCAGCTTGTTTACGTCACCGTTCGCTCTTGGGAGCCTTGGTGTGAAGAGCTTTTTGCGTTACCGATCGCTCTCTATTTGGCGTCTCTGGGCCTTCTTGGGAGTCCTATTGGGGCCCTTGTCGGGCCCTTTTGGAGGCATCTTCGGAAACTCTTGGGGGCCTCTTGGGGCTTCTTGGGGGGCTCTGGGGGCCTCCTGGGAGCTTCTTGGGGCGAAAGGCTAGACTTTTCGGTTCGTGGTCCCCCTCTTGGGGCCGTCTTGGGGCCCTCTTGGGCCGTCTTGGGCGCCTCTTAGGCCGTCTTGGCGCCCTCTTGGGCCGTTTTGGGGGCCTCTTGGGAGCCTCTTGTGCCGTCTTGGGGCGGTCTTGGGGGCCTCTTGGAGCGTCTTCAACGCAGTGAAAGCCGGAAAGCCTTGTATGCTAAAAATGTACCTTTTCCCATAGGAAATCACTGATTTTCGCCTCCCGGTGGCCTCTTGGGACGCCTCTTGGGGGCCTCTTGGGGCTTCTTGGGGGGCTCTGGGGGCCTCCTGGGAGCGTCTTGGGGCGGAAGGCTAGACTTTTCGGTTCGTGGTCCCCCTTGGGGCCGTCTTGGCGCCCTCTTGGGCCGTCTTGAGCGCCTCTTGGGCCGTCTTGGGGCCCTCTTGGGCCGTTTTGAGAGCCTCTTTGGAGCCTCTTGGGCCGTCTTGGGGCGGTCTTGGGGGCCTCTTGGGCCGTCGTCAACGCCGTGAAAGCCGACAAAGCGCATATGCTAAAAATATACGTTTCCCTCTGGAAAATCTATGATTTCGGCCTCTTGGGGCCCTCTTGGGACGCCCCTTGGGCGCCTCTTTGGGGCCTCCTGGGGGCCTCTTGGGCCGTCTTGGGCGGTCTTGGGCTCTCTTGGAGCGCTCTTGGGCCGTCTTGGGGGGGAACCCGAAAAACATGCAAAAACCCGAGGGAAAACCCGAAAACGGCCATTAACACTCAAATGCGCACGCTATCCCCTCCCCTGGAACCCCTCCCTTTAGGGCTTCGCCCACACCAGAACGTCATCACTCGTACCTCGCTCTTTCCGTTTCCTGGGCCAGCACGGGAACGGATCGAGCGCTTCAGGAAGGTGCGCGAGATGGCTCATGCCACCCTTCGCTCTTGAGGACCTTGGTGTTAAGAGTTTGTTACGTTACCGCTCTCTGTTGGGAGCCCTGGTGGTCAGATACTTTTACGTTGCCGCTGGCTCTTGGGAGCTTTGCTGTTAAGAGCTTTGTACGTCTCCGCGCTCTGGGGGGCCTTCCTTGGTGCTCAGAGCTTGTTACGTCGCCGCTCGCTGCTGGGAGCCACGGTGTTACTTGACGTCTCTGTGGCTCTGGGGGGGTCGTTTTGGGGCCCTTTTGGACAGTTTTGGACCCTCTTGGGCAGTCTTGGGGCCCGTTTGGACCGTCTTGGGGCGTCTTGGAAGCCTTTGGCCGTCTTGGGGCTCTCTTGGGGGCCTCTCGGGGCTCTCTGGGGTGCCTCTTTGGGCCCTCTCGGGGCCAAGCGCGACTAACTTCGCACCCTCGCGGTGGCCCTGTAGAGCCCCCCCCAGTTTCGTGGGGTTTTCGCATGAACAAGAAATTCGGGACTCAACGCAGGGACATACCGGCGTTGTGGAAAATAACGACAATGTTCATGGTGGTGGTGGTGCTCATGATGATGATGCTGCTCATCATTATCGTCCTAATCCGCATCACCATGAGCAGCATGGTAATCATCAACATCACCAGCATATCCAGTATCATCGTGAGACAACCATCATCATCATCATCATCATCATCATCATCATCATCATCATCATCATCATCATCATCATCATCACCAACATCAAAATCATCATCACCATCATCAACATCATCATCATCACCATCATCTGGATCATCATCATCATCATCAACGTCAAAACCATCATCATCATCACCATCAACACCATACTCATCATCACCATCATCATCGTCATCATTCGGGCGACGCCCATGCGCCATGCATCGCCCCCCCTCCCCACGGATGCAATGCTGAATCCAGACCCCTCGCCGCCGCTCGTCCCGGTCAGCTTTGCTTCTTGGGGGGGGGGCCTATCGGGGGGGGGGGGGGGCGCGCGCTCGCGGCGGGCTGCCCCCTCGGACTGCCGCTGGCCGCTCTGGCAGCCAGGTCTTCGACGCGCGGGAGCGACAATCTGCGAGGCGACCGCCCTATTGGGGAGACCCGCGTCGCCATGTGCGACTGGGGCGACATGTTGGCGACCATTGCGCGCCCTATGCTGACGGACGTTATTTTCAAAAAACACCGGTCGGACAGGGGGGCGCCCATCCTCGATATGGGTGCGTCCGATTCGCCCCGCTGGTTCTGAAGAACGCTCCTGGGAGCCTTTCGTAATCACCCGAATGGCCGCAGTGGCTCCTCCAGTGGCTACCATCGGACACCGGCGGGCCCCCGCAAGCCTCGAACGGCCTCCAGTGTCTCCTCCAGTGGCCCCCCGCGGCCTCCACTGGCCTCCGGGGGCTTCCAAGAGCCCAGTGGCCTCCAGTGGCGCGAGCGAACGACTGTGGACCACTAGAGGCGCAGGAAAGCCGGGCCAAATAACAACGAGAAGCTCCTCGGATCGTCTTCGGAACTCTGGAGCGCATCATGAGCCCCCCTACTTGTCTGAGCGGCTTGATTTTGCGTGGGACAAAAAGGTGGTTGAGGGCGAGAAGTCGCCTGCGGTCTTCTTCATGAGCAGGGACCGACCGTCCTGGCATTCCCATAGGCCTACCGCGACAAAAACGTTCTAATTACGCGACCTGGGAAGCCCACCTACTTATCATGTGTTTTGCGTGGTGGTAGCTGACGTGGAACTTGCGAACACGTTGCTCGTGGCCGTTGCTTCGCCGACATCGAAGGCGGCGCGGTTCAAGCCTCGGGGGCCTGACACACCGTGCCAACAGAGGCGACTACAACGCCAAAGGGAATACGAGTTTGTCAAGCGTCACACAGGAGACGGTTCGCACGCCACCGCTTCAACAGAAAGGTCTCGGGGGCAAGCGCTGCTCATGCGGCCGCCCAAACAATGCGGCTCGGGAGCTACGCGCGAGGCGAAGCCTGTCGACAGAAAGCCTCGGGCTTACACGCGCGCGATGTGGCGGGGAGGGGTGGCGGGCGCGTTCGGCATGAGGCCTCCGCGAACCCCAGCGAGGAGGCAGGTGCCGCGCCCCAGTGCGTTCTCGTCGCAGAATCTGTCAACGAGAGCGCGTACTGTCATGGTATGATCGAACGCGGGTGTCGCGGTTTCTTTGCACCCGCGCAGGTTCAGCGCCAGCGCTGCCAGCGTTGTGCGCTCGCCGAAGCTTCGCCGCTGGCCCGCCGTCGTCTTTCCCAATCTCCTCCGGTTGATCAGCGGGGGCGCCTTGGGGGAACCCGCCCGGCGCAAGGCTCAGCATGTACGTTAGTAGGCACCGCCTCCCGCTATCGTCGTTCCCTCTTTGGTATGGCAGCTCATTGACCTGACGTAGAACGTCGCAGGCCACCAATTACTGTGCCGTGATGAAAGATTACCCTATTTTGACGGGTCGGAAGAAATTCATCCTTCGTCCGCAATGCGAGCACACGTCTGTGCCGTGATGACAGATTGCCCCACTTTGACGGGTCGGCAGAAGTGCATCCTGCGTCCGCAATGCGAGCACACGTCTGTGCCGCGATGACAGGTTGCCCCATTTGGACGGGTCGGCAAAAGTGCATCCTGCGTCCGCAATGCGAACGCACGTCGCTAGTCGCCCCGCTAGGGACGTGGAGCCTGGTACAATGTTACGGGGAGGTGCCTCGCTTTCGGGGCGGAGTTCGAACCTGGGCTGTCGGGGCGGGGTTCGAACCTGGATCTGGTTCCTTAAATTAAAATTTTATTAAGCCAAACGGGATGGCGGTTCGAAAACGGCAAACCGCGTGGGACATCCTCACAAAATTTGCTCTCAAGACGGTTCGAACTCGGTTCGAAACAATAGAATGCGGTTCGAAACAAAAGCAGAATGAGCGTTTCGCGTGGGGCTTCCCTCCAAATACGGCGTCGGACCCAGTTCGAAACAAAAGGATGGCGGTTCGAAAACGGCAAACCGCGTGGGACATCCTCACAAAATCTGCTGTCCTGATGGTTCGAACTCGGTTCGAAAGAAGGGGATGGCGGTTCGAAAACGGCAAACCGCGTGGGACATCCTCACACAAATTCTTGTTCTCACGGTTCCAACTCGGTTCGAAAGAAGGGGATGGCGGTTCGAAAACGGCAAACCGCGTGGGACACCCTCACACAAATGGTTGTTCTGACGGTTCCACGTCGGTTCGAAACAATAGCATCGATTTCCAAACGGTTGGAAAACGACCGTTTCGCTTGAGACTTCCTTGAAGATGCGTTTGAAGCCCAACGGCCGCGTCGACGACGACGACGACGACGACGACGACGACAATGACGACGACGACGACGACGACGACGACGGCGGTTACGACGTTTACATGCGCTCTCGCCCGAATGCCGGCCACTCCTTAGTTCTCGCCTCACCGCCGGCCAGTGTCTCGGTCTGGCCGACCGCTCTCTGGGGTGGCGCCTGGAGAGGCCCCCGGTGCGGCGCTGGCCCCCTTCCGGAGGGGGGGACGTGCCCGGGGGACACACCCGCCCCCCCCCTTCAAGGGGGGGACCCCTTGGGGGGGGATACTGCTGTCACCCCCAAACAGCCACATTTTTGAAAAGGACCCGCCCGTTTGGGCTGCTTCTGCTTGGGCCGGCTGATCTACGCCATTTCCTATTGGAAAGCCGATATGTTTTCCACTAGTTTTCCGGGTTCCGGCCTTTTCTGCAAAATCGGTTTTTTTTTTTTCCCCGACCCCACCCCGGAGGCCGAATCCAACGGGGAAAGCACGACTCATCCGCCCGTTTGGGTTGCTTCTGCTTGGGCCGCCTGTTGTACCCCATGTCCTATTGGAAAACCAGTATGTTAGGAAGAGGGAGGATGAGGAAGAGGGAGGAGGACAGGAGGAGGAAGGAGGGAGGAGGGGAAGGGAGGGGGAGGAGGAGGAAGAGGAGGGAAATGATGAGGACGAGGAAGAGGAGGAGTAGGACAGGCGCCGAAGGTTTCGGTGGGGATCGTTCGAAGTAAGATATTGTCTGGGCCAAGTCGTTTTTTTTTGGGTTTGACCCCAGCTCCGAAGGCCCAATCCAGCAGTCAAAACATGACCTTCTAGCAGTAAATGCGAGCGTGATCGCAACAGTCTCGATTGCTATCGTAAGTCCAATGCAAATTCGTCCAGGTCGTCCTCGCTGCAACTTTTGGGGCAAGTTGGGGGGAGGAGGGGTGGAAGGATGAGGGAGGAGCTTGCATCGATCAACTTTCAGGCTTTATTGATACTGTTGTGCTCTGCGTACTTGAGCTGTTTGTCAGCAGTGGTGTTCACTGGCAATGTGGCGTTCACAGGCGGCCGGGTGCTCACACTCACAGTGGTGTTCAGGCGTTGCTGGACTCGGGTAGTGTTGATCCGGCTCCGAGGCCAAATCGAGCAGTCAAGACATGGCCCTCGAGCAGTAAATGCGCGCGTGGTCGCAACAGTCTCGGTTCTTATCGCAAATCCGATACAAGATTATCCAGTTTGTCCTCGCTGCAACATGTAGGACATGTTGGAGGGAGGACGGGTGGAAGGATGAGGGTGGAGCTTGCATCGATGAACTTTCAAGGCTTATCGATGTTGCTGCGCTCTGCGTTCCTGGTGTTCACTAGCAAGAGCTCAGAGTCACATTGGTGCTGAGGCGTTGTTGGACTCAGGCGGTATTGATCCAGCTCAGGCCGAATCCAAGAGGTAAACAACTGTCTTGGAAGAAATGCGCGTGCGGTCGCAGCAGTCTCGATTCCCAGCGCAAATCAAATATAAACTCGTCCAGTGTGTCTCCGCTGCAACTTCAAGTTGGAGGGAGGAGTGGTGGAAGGATAAGGGTGGATCTTGGCGATGTTGTGCCCACAGGCATCTGGGTGCTCACTGTCACTGCGGTGCTCAGGCGCTGCTGCGCCCAAGTAGCACTAATTGTATTTCGGTGCAAACAGCTCCACATCACAACGACACCGATCGAAGCACCCCCTCATGCCACAACAGCGTGTGGATGCATCGTAGCCATTACTTCGGCTATGCTAAAAAAGGGCCAAACTTTAATCACGCCCATGTATGGAGCTGACGCTGGCACGCATGGAACGCATTGATTAGCATGACCTTCCCGTGCTCGTCAAAAGAGTTGCGCAAGCCTTCCAGACTCAGCTCGACGCCCATCTCCGCCATCGCGATTCTCAGCTTCAAACATGGTGGCGGCAGTGCCGCGATGGCGCATGCGGGCGCCATGGCTGAGGCAATTCGCGCCCGACGCGCCAGGGTGCAAACCATAACTTTCTCAAACTGCTCGAGCCGACGTGTTCGCAATTCAGCGTGAGGGGCGACCTATCTGCGCAACCCCATGGCATGGAGACAATGCCACGCGTGCCACGTTTTGCGACCCTGAGACGGATAGAGACCACGGTGAGGGACCACCCCCTGCGCACCCTCTGTGGTGTCGAGAAAGTGCCCCGCCAGCCACGCCTTGTGACCCTGAGACGGATAGAGACCACGGTGAGGGACAAGCCCCTGCGCACCCTCTGTGGTGTCGAGAAAGTGCCACGCCTGCCTCGCCTTGTGACCCTGAGACGGATAGAGACCACGGTGAGGGACCACCCCCTGCGCACCCTCCGTGGTGTCAAGAAGCTGCCATGCCTGCCACGCCTTGCGACCCTGAGACGGATAGAGACCACGGTGAGGGACCACCCCCTGCGCACCCTCTGCGGTGTCGAGAAAATGCCCCGCCAGCCATGCCTTGCGACCCTGAGACGGATAGAGACCACGGTGAGGGACCACCCTCTGCGCACCCCCTACGGTGTCGCGAGAGTGCCACGCCTACCACGCCTTGCGACCCTGAGACGGATAAAGCTACGGTGAGGGACCACCCCCTGCGCACACTCTGTGGTGTCAAGAAACTGCCATGCCTGCCACGCCCTGCGACCCTGAGACGGATAGAGACCACGGTGAGGGACCACCCCCCGCGCACCCTCTGTGGTGTCGAGAAAGTGCCACGCCTGCCACGCCTTGTGACCCTGAGACGGATAGAGACCACGGTGAGGGACCACCCTCTGCGCACCCCATTATGGTGTCGAGAAAGTGCCACGCTTGCCACGCAACGCGACCATGGGACGGATAGAGACCACGTGCATGTGTTGCGCGCGGGTGAGGCGAGGAAGAGGAGCAGAGGAAGAGGAGGAGGGGAAGAGGGAGGTGTTTGAGGGAGGAGACGCTGGTACGACGCGGCAGAGAAGAAAACCTCAACCCCACTAAGCATGCGGGGAATAACAGGAGCAGCGATCTCAGAACCGAAACACGATGTGTTCAAAACAAGGCAGCCCTAGCCAGAAATGTTCTAGGCGCATTTCGCGTAGACCACAGAAGGTTCTTAGAACATTCTTCCCAGACCCCTGACGCCATGATCTTGCTCATGACGCGACCCCCAGGAGGTCGACCCCCCTGGGAACCGCCTTGTGGGTGTTTTCTGATTCGGCGTTTCGACATTGGGCGGAAGGGGGGGGGGTGAGGGGGGGTCTGGCCCCGGACCTCTGCTAAGTGCGACTGTTTGCAGCATTGCGTCCCATGGGGGAGACTCCACCAGCTCGAAGCAGGCGCCCAAAACAGCCAAGATCTACTCCATGCGGGGGGGTGAGGGGAGGGTGCGAGGGACCGCGCCGATCGGCAAAACGACGAAAAAGGAAACGATCACATTCTTATCCTGAGTTGTTGCTTGACGGCCCCGAGGCCCGGTAAGGGCCCCCAGAGATCGAAAAGACCGAAGCAACTCCCGTCGTGCTTTGTTTGCTGTCAGGACACGAGGGGAGTCCTGGGCTGGTGGGCCTGTAATATAGGCTTCGGTCGGGCGTGTCCTCCTGCAAGCGGATTTTGGGTGACAAATGGAGAATAATCAGAACATATTCAAAAATAGTCATATCAGCAAGCGTTGACTCCAAGTAGATAAATGGACAGGAGAAGAGCGAGAGAAGGAGAAGACGAGGAGGAGAGGACGGGATGAGAGGAAGCCAAACATGAAGTGGTAAGCACCAAGAAGCGAACAAGGATAAGCGAGCAGCCATGCAAGTACGGAGAGCCATAGGAGCAAGCTTTGGCATTTAGGCATTGGCACATAGGCCTTGACATAGGCATAGGAATCCATACAACTCATAGAAGTCCATAGGAATCCATAGGACTCGCCATTGGAAATAGCTGGGGGGTGCCATTGGAAAAAAGGGGGCGGGTCATAGGAATTTTGGGGGGACAACGGACCAATCATCAGGATTTGAACTCTCCTATAGGGAAGGCCTACTCGGAGACAAAAAATAGAACAAGAATCCCCACACTACTTTTTGACCACTTTGTGACTACTCCTGACAGCGGACCAATTAGTAGGGTTTATGTTAGAACTCATACTGGGGCAAGTTTGTTTGGAGACAAGTAATAGAACGAGAATCCCCAGACTATGTTTTGACTACTCTCGAAAATTCTTCCCGTATAGCGGGAGAGGCCCGACGTGCTCCGAGGCGAGCCGGGGCCCTCCGCCGCTGCTCGACGCCCCCGGCGCGCGACCCCGCCAAGGTCAGATCGGGCATGTCCCCCTACAGGCGGACAGTGGACGAAGAATCGGACACGGTCCAGACAACCATCCAGCAGCGTGCGCAAAAATGGCCCTCGAGTCGTCCCCACCGACCATGTCTTGAGAGTATCTGGGGGCTTCTCCTCCTGTGGAGGGACAGGGCCCGACTGCACGCCAAGGCTCCCGCGCCGGGCCCCCGCGGCCCCCGCGGCTCGGGGGGGGCAGGAGCGGAGGAGGAGGAAGGAAGGAGGAGGAGGAAGGAGGAGGAGGAGGAGGAGGAGGAGAAGAGGAGGAGGAGGGGAGGGTGGAGAGGAGGAGGACGAGGAGGAGAGGGAGGAGGAGTAAGGAGGAGGAGGGGGAGGAGGAGGAGAGGAGGAGGAGGGAGGGGGGGGGAGGAGGGAGGAGAGTGAGGGGATTAGGAGGAGGTAGGAAGTAGTCTGTAGGAACGTAGTATGACTACTGAGGGGTAAATGAAGGGATGGTGGAGTGTTGTGACGTTGATGTGTAGTAGGAGGAGTATTTTATGAGTGGGAGGAGGGGGGAGGAGGAGGAGGAGGAGGAGGCTCGCCCGCGCGCCCGCGGCTCCCGGCCGCGGGGCCGCGGGGCGCGCGGGGCCGCCGCTGCTCGGCCTCGGCCCCTCGCGCCCCGCCTCGGTGCCACGCTGCCGGCGGGGGCGATCGGCGCAGCCGCACCCTGCCGGAGGTCCCGCTGGACCTAATCGTCACTAATACTAATGGCCACCCTATAGATTCCTAACCTATCCTAAACAGCATCCTAACCTATCCTAAATCCTCCTGTAGGGTTCTAGCATAGCATCACTATGACCATGTCTACATACTTACTTCTTCGCGTTCATCACAGTGGAAGGAAGCTGAGATTGGGGCGGGCGTGTCCGCCGACCGGCGGATGCTGGAGGAAGTCAGCATGCTGAAAACAGTACCCCCGAAATGCTCCAGAAACAATCAAGAGGTCGAGGCCCAGGCTATCTTTTAAACTCGTTTTGAATATGCCTCCTGTAGGGGGACAGGCCCGACTTCAGTATAAAACGCGAGAGCGAAAGCATAAACAACTCGGAGGTCCGCGCGGATCTCGTGGATCTGCGCTGGACCTCCCTTTACCCGCCGCGCGGAGCGCGCCACAGGGCGGCGCCGGAAGCGCCGCTGGGGGGCCCAGCGCGGACGCCAGAAATCCGCGCGGAGCGCCAACAATTTAGGCCTTCACAGCGTTTTCTCTTCTTCGATGGCTGGGCGATCGGATCAGCCGCACCTGCCGGAGGCTCCGCTGGAAGAGAGCTATAAAAAACGCCCCTGCGAATCCTCAGGGCCACTCCCGCGCGCCAAGAGCTGCCAGAGTAGAGGCGCCTTTGGCTGGCAGTGCCCTCCCCCCGCCCCCGTTCGCGGGCGCCGCGCACGCGGTGGGGGGGGAGGCGGAGGGGGGAGGGCTTCTTGCTGGCTGCCTGCCAGATCACCCCAACCCAACCCGAAGACCACCAGATTTCGGGTTTGGGGGGGGCTTACGAGTTCCACACATGCTTTGTTAAAATGTTCCCCGACCCACCCCCCAACCAGAAATAGACGGCAGACCGGGGCCTTCGGGTTGGGTAGGGATGGCTTGGTGGGCGGTGACTTACAAGGAGGCTGCTTCTCAGAAGGCGCCAGCCCCTACATCTGCAGAGGGAGGCTGCTGCCCAGGAGGAGGCTGCTGCTCAGAAGGAGACTGCTCCTTAGAGGGAGGCTGCCTCTTAGAGGGCACCGCGCGAGGCCCGCGCCCTCCACGAAGCAAGGGGTGCTTCCAAATAGCCTTCCCTCCCCCCACCGCTTTGGACGCCCGAAATGGGTACGGAAAAATTTGCAAAAATGCCCAAGAGCAAACGTTGTCCAAAACCGCAGCCGCTATTGGGCAAGCGGCCTCCTGCCACGAATAGGCAACATCCGCGGCGACGCGGACAGCGAATCCTGTTCAAAATCAGCAATAAATGCTGTCGGTCTTTGTGCCCACTCCTTCCGTACTTCTCTCGATCGTCCCGAACCTCCGTCTGCGCGTGGCTGACCTCCGCAAAGTTGACCACGAGGTGGCCACGGACACCCTTCTGCGCAAATCATGGAGGCCCCCCACAAATCATCCATGAGGACTCTGACCCACGTCAACGTCGTCGTCGTCGTCGCCGCCGCCATTGTCGTTCCCTTGTCGTTCCCCTTCAGGGTCGGCGGCGCCAGCTGTAAGGCCTTCGCGATCATGGGACTTTATCATGCCATCCTGTTGGCTTTTGCGGATCGACGCGGCTCGGCGCTCAGTCTGCATTTGCACACCGATTGCCAGACGCTCGTCGACACCAGCGCAATCTCAACACGGAACTGCGAGGGCACATCGGCTCCCATGATCTGCTACCAACGACACCCTCTGTTGTGGTTCTTGGACACAGTGTGCCCTTGCCGTCTAGACGCCCGCTGTCGAAGGCGAAGGGCGCAGCAAGGGGCTTGGGAGAAGGCGACCCAGATTTGCAATCGCGTTCCCAGGCCAGCAACCTACGTACTCAGTGCCTGGCAGGGCGGCCTACAGCCGAGGCTGACGCGTGCCTGCACCCCTGGGACCCTGTCAGCGCAGGGCTCTTGATAAACGGAAGCAGAGAAAAGCAGTAAGGAAGAACTCATCGACCAAGAGGCGCCCAGAGCATACCCCTGTCCACATCCCCAGCGTAGCTGGCCCCAGACACTTTGCCCTCCTCACCCCATGCCCCCCCCCACCCTTCTCCCCCTTTCTCGCCCTCCTCCTCCTCCTCCTCCTCCTCCTCCGTGCCTTTCTCCTCTATCTCCCTCTATGTCCTCCCCTCCTCCCTCCCTCCTCCTCCTGCCTCCTCCTCCTCCTCCTCCTCCTCCTCCTCCTCCTCCTCCTCCTCCTCCTCCTGTTCTGTTCCCAGCGCATGGGGCGGGTCGCCGCGCGGCTCGGGAAGAGCCCGGCCGCACCCCGATACAGGTGCCACGGCACCCGCGACAGAGCGCGCTAGGCGGGCCAGCTGCACGGCCAGCAGCGGCAGCGGCATGCGGCGGCCACTCGCGGGCGGTTCGCTCGGCGAGGGGGGACGAGGAGGAAGACGAATCGATCGTGCTCGAAGGAAGGAGAGGGGAAGAAAAGGCCCCCAGAGTCAAGGGGTGCGCTTCGGCACTGGAGTCGGTAGTGTGGCCTGTCACTACCGACTCGCCTCGCGTAGCTCTCGCGGCTGCGGCATGCCACGCCTTCCGTTCGGAGGCAACCGTTCGTCTGGGGGGGGGGGGGGCATGGGTCGAGGGGCCAGAAATCAGCCCAGTCAGGTCCAGGAAAGCTTGGCTCCCTGGACCATCTGTGTCTCCCCCCCCCAGGACTTGACTATGCATTCAGATGTGCTTCTCTCTGGCCTGGCCTGGCAAACATCGCGTACCCCTGGCAGGTTAGCCGTGAGGAGTGCCCGCGATGTTCGTGCTCTAAAGCTACTCATCACTTCCCTGAGCTCCAGCATCTGGCAGGCCGCCAGATCCCGAAGCTCTGTCACCTCTGGCGTGTTCGCTATCTGCGGCCTGATCTCGAGTATCACGGGAATGTTCTGCAGCGCCGCGTGGCCCGCCAGCGGTATTCCATTCAGTGTCTGGTCATTCTCCTCGATGAGCATCGTTCCCCTTCTCGCTGTGGCCGCCCATGTTCCCCATGACTTGTCGTCATCTCTGCACTCCGCTGTCTGTGTGCCCGTCGGTGTCGCTATGATGACCGCTGCCACGATGCCTGTGTCGACGTCGTCTCTCCACGTGCTGACCATCTCCTCGTTCAGCTGGATGCAAGCCATGCCGATCGCGCTGCAGTCGTCCTCCGTGTTCGCTACCTTGCTGATGTCCTGCTCCATGGCGTCTATGTGGTCTCCTTTCCTTCTTCTTGCTGGTGTAGCGTACAGCAAGTACTGCCGGTTCTGGTTTGCCATGCCAGGGATCTCCGTCGTTATCTCCATCCATTTTCCTCTTGGCTGAATTTGAGGTGCCAATATGCCGTCGTTTTCTTGGCTTGTTTCGGCTCCGCCCTCTTCGTCTCTCGGATCGTCGCTGTGCTCTCCACTGTCCACTTCAGTGCATGGTGCCAGTGCTTTCTCGGGTCCATGGCCTCGTTGTTTCATTTGTTCATGTCTCCTCCATGCCCCTGTCATACATCTCCACGGCCTCTTCGCATTGCATGGGCTGCTGATTTTTTTGTACCATCTGAGACATCCCCTGCATCCGTGCCGTAAATGTATTATCAATCTAGGTCTTGTTTGAAAATCCTTTCCACACGACTGGCATATTGAGTTGGTGGCATATCTTTGCGCTGTGTATATTGGCATGTGTTTCTTTCTGTGTCGTTTCCATGCCCCAATATCTGCTGTTGCGAAGCCGCATTCGTAGCATAGATACTGGGAATGATGTTCCAACTCTTTCCATGGTTCGACTGCCATCTGCTTTAATAGTGTCTGCCAGTTTCTTTTCCATTTGTCCTCAGTTGCCTCGTCCGCGCCTTGGTCCATCTGCTTTTTTTCCATGCTTCTCTGCGCCTCCTGTCGTACTCTTTGCCGTCATTTCTGATCAATAGAATACATTTGTTGTTCCTTTTCTTTGTTCCGGGTCTGTGTCGGTAAGGTCTGCCAGCCATGTTAAGCCCTCCTCTATCATGGGCGTCCAAGTTCTCGTTCTCGCAATAGTGTCCAGCTCGCCGAGCGCGCGTCTTAGAATCGATGGGCCGCTGGTTATGATCGCTTTCAAGAATCGTAGCCGTCAATATCTGAGTAGTGTTGCCAGATTCCCAGTCTTTGCCTTCGCGGACAATTCGTTGTCTGCAGTCGGCTCCGTCGCGCGCGTTTCTGTCGGTCTGGCCTTTTGTCCTGGAGCTTGTCTGATGCCTTTTTTCCAGATGCTGTTTCTGCAATATGTTGTGCCATCTTGTTCATCGACAGCCATGTTTCGCTTTGCCATGATAGCTTGCTGTTCGCGTAGCTCTTCATGTACTTTAGCTTGTCCTTTACCGCGATCTTTGGGTTCGTGCATATAGTCTTCAAGTCCCACCAGCCCTTTGGGCGTGAGTGGTTTAGAGAGCTTTCTCTGTTCTCAACCCCCCAACCCCCCTTCTTCCCCTTCGGGGGGGGTTTACCCCTCCCCCTACCCCCTCCCCCTGGGCCTGGACAGGGAATCCCGGGTGTTCTCAGGGGGGTCCATTTCGACTCCTCCGAAGGCAAAAAAAACGACCCCCACGAAGATTCTGGCCCCGACGGGGGGGCCGAGTTTGGACCCTCTGCTCGTCTTTGAAGCAGAAATTGTGGATTTTACTATGGTTTTGGCCACATTTTGGCCTTCTGAGGGGGCCGCGCTCATCTTCCCTCATAGCAAAATCATTGATTTTACTAAGGTTTTGGGCTCATTTTGTCATTCTCAGGGGGCAGCTCTCCTTTGCGCTTCTGCGGAGGCCGCAAGAGGCACCAAGATGGCCCCAAGAGGCCCCCAGGAGGCTCCCAAGAGGCCTCCAAGAGGCCCCCCAGAGGCCCCACGAGGCCCCAAGAGGCCCCCAAGAAGCCCCCAAGTGGCCCCCAAGAGGCCCCGCGAGGCCCCAAGAGGCCCCCAAGAGGCCCCCAAGAGGCCCCCAAGGGGCCCCCAAGAGGCCCCACGATGCCCCAAGAGGCCCCCAAGAGGCCCCCAAGAGGCCCCCAAGAGGCCCCACGAGGCTCCAAGAGGCCCCCAAGAGGCCCCACGAGGAGCCCGAACGACTCACATCAGGACGAGGGGCCCGAACGACTCACACCACGAAGAGCCCGAACGACTCACACCAGAAGGAGGGGCCCGAACGACTCCCACCAGGACGAGGCGCCCGAACGACTCACACCACGAGGAGCCCGAACGACTCACACCACGACGAGGGCCCCGAACGACTCACACCACGAGGAGCCCGAACGAGTCACACCAGGAGGAGGGGCCCGAACGACTCACACCAGGATGAGGGGCCCGAACAACTCACACCACGAGAAGCCCGAACGACTCACACCAGGACGAAGAGCCCGAACGACTCACACCACGAAGAGCCCGAACGACTCACACCAGGAAGAAGGGCCCGAACGACTCACACCAGGACGAGAAACCCCAAACGACTCAAATCACGAGGAGCGCGTTCTCTCCCTCCTCCTCCGCCTCGCCCTTCTCCCGCTCCCCTCACAAGGAGGATGTGCAAGGAGGCGGGGGGAAGGAGGAACAGGGGAGATATGCGGGGCCAAGTGGACACACGCCTGAAAAACACGATTGTCGGCATGCTTCGCGAGAGTTGCGGCTGTGAGATGGGCTGGTGGGGATACGCGAAGCGTAAAGAATTCTTCATATTCTGCTTGTGGCAACTGGCGCGCTTCTGCATCTCTGGTTGCCATGTGTTGTCCGCAGTTAGCTCTACCCCGAGATGTTTGTACGCTGCCACTGCCGTCACTGACTCGTTTATGCTCTCGATGTCCACCTTCACCCCCCCCCCCTCCTTTCTGAATTTCCGCTTCGCCTCCATCAAGTTTGGCCCTGCCAGATGTAGCGCCGCTGCCGTTTTCCCTGGTGTGTAGTTGAGCTCGAAGCCGTAGTTTACCATCGTAATGTGAACTGGGGGGAATGCCGTCTGTATGTGTTCTTCTATCTTTTGATTGTCAGCGACCACAGTAGGTATTGCCGTGTCGTCGACGTAGCTGACATCCGTGATCTCTGTGATCGTGTCCTCCTCGCTTGTGTATGTACGTTCTACCTCATGTCCGATCTTATGCAGTGCACCCATTTCCCTCATATGCTCGTTGATCTCATCCAGCGGCTTCCTATATATGACATTAAAGAAAAATCGGCAACTGAGTTGCCTGCTCTCGCGCCTCGCTTTGCCACCGCTGCCAAATCTATCGACGGTGGATGGTGCCATGTTACTCGCCGGCTCTGATAGCATTGCCCATAGCGGTGCTGGCGCATGTGGCCCTTGTACAGCTGGTGGTGCTGCTAGTGCTATCTCTAGCAGCGGTCGGAATTGTTGTGGCATCGTGCTTCTCTGTCGAATTTCCTCGATGTCCTCCTCGCAGTGGTCCATTGCAACACCCATCGGGCGAATAATCATGTAGAAGGGGTTCTTTAAATCCACATATATCATGAGTGTTGACTTGCCTTTCTTTGCAATAAGTGATGCTGCTGTCCTGATGAAGTGTCCTGCCATTGGTGCTCCCATTCCCCTTCTTCCTCCAACTTGCGTATCTCTGATCATATGGTGTAGTATTTTCCCAGCGCCGACCTCAACCATTTGTGATAGTGTTTCCCCACAACATTGTTCAAACATATAGTTCTGAAGTGTTCCCATTTCCAGTTTAAAGGTCCTGACTGCGGTATCCCGCACAATTTAGCCTCCTTGAATGCAATGGGTTCTCGGAGGTACAGCACCGTTTTGAAGTATGCTGGGCGCCACCATCTTGCCGAGGACTTAGCTGTGGCTCTTAGTACATCGTCCAATATATTGTCTGGTCCAGCTGCCCGTCTCCGCTTGGCTGTCTTGTAGCCCCGCTGTATCTCGCGTTTGGTGGGGGCGGTTTCGGCGTCCTGCATGGAGGTCTTCGCGTAGCCGTTCTTTCTTTTATTATATAGTTATTCCGCCTCTTTCTTGCTCATGATGTCCGCGTCCTCGGCTATCGCAAAGTGCCCCAACATTGCCTCGCCCGCTTCTTCTTGGGTCTGAGCTGGTTCTCCGTTGACGTTTTCTCTAAGTGGTAGCCGCCCTCCCCCAGTAAGCTCCTGGTTTGTCCTGCCGCTCATCTTGAGGATCATGTCCACCTTATCCCACTCTCTCTCATGTTTGTTATGCTGGATGCGGTCCACTATTTCGGCTGCTGTGTCGCGGATGAGCTTCGCCTTACCTTCTCTGAGTGCTCTCTTCAAGTGTTTCCTGGTATCTTTGAGAAACTCGCTCGCCCTCCACGCCATCCTGTCGAGTTCTCTCACCCCCGCATTGTACGTGTCAATCGCCAGCTGTAGGTTGTCCGCGCTCATCCTCCATTCTGGTTCCTCAGGTGCCAGTGCGTCGAGCTGTCCTGGGAGATGTCGTCGTAGTAGGGTGAAGGGTCCAGGTTTCTTCGTGAGATATCTCTTCATCGCAAGTTGCACATGCCGTCTCAGTCTGACCAGCCCCATTGTTTTCCGAGATATGTATGGTTTTATTGCCGTTTTCTTATCTTCCGCGAAGTACTTTTCTGAGAGTTGTCTGAATTGTCCTGCGGCGAACTCGCAGTGCGCCTTGACCCCCACCTCCCAGTATGGTATCATCGTTGCGCCCAGTTCCATCTGAAAGCCACGTAGTAGTTCCTCTTGCTCCAGCTTCCGGATGTCGATCTTTTTCCTTCTTACTTTCCCATCTGATTGTTTTCCTTCTGCGCATATTTCCAATGCCACTGGTATGTGGTCTGGATCTTTGGCACCATTGTCCCAGTCTGTCAGCGTCGTAACGCTGGCCACCGCATCGAGACGGTGTCGCCCCAGTAGTACATGGTCTATCTGCTGCAGGGTCGCCCTCCACTCGTTCGGCCTGTTCTTTTTGCCGGGCCTATATCTATATACGTACGTGTACCTGTCCTCTGAGTCGTAGTGCGTGGCCACTGCAGATAGGTCGTTCTCGTGGGCGTAGTTCAGTAGTTCTGCTCCGTTCTCGTCCGTCTTTTCCGCTCCATATTTGCCGACAGCGTGTTCGTATCCATCATCCTGACTTACCTCGCCGTTTGCATCTACCAACACAATCGTGCACTTGAGCTTGTCCTGCAGGCGCCTGGTCTCCTTCCACCATTTTTCACGTTCCTACTTCTTGTGGTCGTGATGTGGTGTGTGGAAGACTCCTATTACGTCCTCTATCAGCGGGGCCTCTAGTCGTACGATGTACCTTCTTGGGTCTGCGTGTAGTTGACGGAAATGTGATATCTGTAGGTGCTTGACTGCTTGACTCCTGACCTTGTGCATGCGCATGGCTCGGTCGAGTTGAACAATAATCCGCACCCCAACTTTCCGCCGTCGTCTCCACCTGATAGCAATATACATCCGTCCATGCGTGTTGTTCCAGGTGGCTGTCTGGTTTCTTGTATCCCCAATATGTGTACGCCGTGTTGTATCATCTGCAGTCGTGTGGGTATCCCTCTGGATGGCTGCTCGCTTGCACGCTCGCGTACATCGCGGTGTCCGTCTTCCCCCATCGCCATCGCGTTGTACGTGCCGATCTTGAGCTCAAACACCGTGTTTGCGTGGGCCCCCCGCTCGCTCTTCATCTCATTGTCTTGTTCCTGCGGCATTTCGTTCTTCACTGCCCATTGTGGTTCTGCGCGAGTCGTGTCAGTCCTTTGTTGTTCGTGCTCAAATTCCCATCCGTTTTTTTTTTTTTTTTTTTTTTTTTTTTTTTTTTTTTTTTTTTTTTTGCCCCCCCTTGTCTTTTTTTTCTCCCCCCCCCCCCCCCCCCCCCCCCCCCCCCCCCCACCACCCCCCCCCCCCCCCCTCCCCCCACCACCCCCCCCCCCCCCCCCCCCCCCCTTCCCCCCCCCCCCCCCCCGTTTTTTTTTTTCATTTTGTTCCATCGCCGTCTCGTCCGCCTGGTTGATGTTCGGGTATGCTTTCTTATCTGAGTACTGCGTGTCTGTACGTACGTTCCACTCGTCGTCTCATTGGCATGTGAGTCTGTCGATGATGTCGTCCACCTCGTTTGGAATGCTTGGTCCCTCGGTAGTTGTGTTGTTTTTTTCTGCTATCGAGTCTGCCAATTCGTTCCACGGGTGTCCGTCGTGGGCCTTCACGTAGCGACTGTCAACGTTCATCCTCCTGCCCACCTCTTCCGCTGTTAGCGCCGTCAGCCGCGATAGTTCGTAGTCCGTTGCAATAGCCACGGTGCCATCCGCTGCTGCGCGTGCTGCTTCGCAGTCCGCGTGAATGTGGACTTCGTATTCTCTGTAGTTTGCATACGCTGCCGCGTATGCCCACAGTAAAGCCGTGAGCTCGCCTGTGTTGTGGTTTGGTGGCCTTTCTTGCTTTATCCTTGTGCTTCCCTTCGCCTTGCCCGCCCAATATCCCAAGAAGCTGAACCCATCCACTGTTTGCTTGGTGATAACGATGGACCACGACGTGTCCTCTGGCTTCGTGTCGTAGTAGCCCCCATCTGTGTGTATGTGGATGATCTTCGGTTGCTTCTCGTTCTTCGGGCACATGCGCATGGCAAGTTCCGCGAAGTCATGCAGTTTCACGTCGCTTGTGTCTGTCCTTATTTCCAGCGGTTGCCGCCGACGAAGGTATTATGTGAGCATCTCCCCTGGCTGGATCTCGCGCTGCACCATCCATACTTCTTCTGGTTGGTATGGTTTTTCTTTTTGTCCTCTGTGCTGCTGATGATCTCGAAGATGCTCTTCCCCCCATTCGTATGTTCTTTCTTTGTGTGGGCCCTCTCGGTCTCCTCCTTCTCCTGAATGCAGCTTCTTCGCGCCCGCCATGTCGCCGCTCATGTTCCTCTCGCCGTCGCCACCGAGCCCCTTCCTACTACTTGATCTATCTACGTCGAGGTCCAGCTGCCTCTGTCCCCTGACTGTTGCAGGTCTTCTCGGTGCCCTTACACGGTCGGGTCTGCTCTCGCGTCCTCCGCGCGGGTTGCCCACCGCGGCCGCGTCGCCGTTGCCCAGACCGTGAGGCCGAGACATTGTGCCCTGGAGGTCGTCGATGCTGGCGCAGTGCCCATGGCTCCCAGCCTCGTTGCAATCGTACTCTCCAAATGAGTTCTTGCCACAAATGTTTGTCGCCTTCGAATTCTCTGTCGACATCCTTGCATACTCTTGGTGAGCAGCTCGCTGCCGTCGAAGTAGCTGGCGATGTCGAGCTCGGGCACGCCGCCGCTCTGTGTCGCTGCTTTTCACGGTGTCAGTCTGAGCTTGCTCACTCGCGTGCCCCCTATTGGGGGCCGGCGTCTTTCTGTCCTGCCCCCGCGGACCCCCCCCCCCCCCCCCCCCCCCATTGAGGAGGTCGGGGGCGGGCCCTAAAAGCCCACCTCTTGGGCAAGTCCCCGTCGCCTTCCTCGCCGCCGTTTGTCTTCTGCCTTGCAGGTCCTCTTGCCGCACTCTCAGCGCTGTCCACCTGTCCGGGCGGTGCGAGTGCGAAGAACTGAGTCCGCGCCCTTCTCCTTGACTGCTCCTCCTCCTTCTGCCTCTCCTCCGCTTCTGTGTCCGCTGGCTCCGTGTCATCCTCAGCTTCGCTGCTTTCTGTGATCTGGATGCATTCTCCTCTTCCTCCTCTTTCGCCTCTGGGTGCTGTGGGTTCATCGTGACCGTCTTGCTTATCTCCTCCTCCTTGCTTGTGTCGTCTTTCTTGTTGCTGCTCTCTTCCTCTTTTGCATTCTCCAAGTCCCCTTCTCCTTCCTTCTCGTTTGTCACGTGCATCTGGGACAGGGGGGCGGCTCCTATCGTGCATCTGGATTCGTGGTCCGCCTCCTTCATCTTCTAGCCTTCCCTTGCTGCCTCCTCTTCTCTCCTCCTGAGCTCTTCCTCTTCTTCTGCCATTCTTTGTTCCTCTTCTTCCGCCTGTCGGTGCCGTCTCTCCTTCTCTTGTTTTTGCCTCCAGCGCCGCTCGTAGTCGTCTTCTTCACCTATCTCTCGATGCCAATCTCTTGTTCCTTGTGTCTGTGTCGGGGCCCATTCGCTTTGAGGCCTCCATCTTTGTTGTTCCCGGCCCCACCGTGCGCCCTCCTCGTCTGGGTCTGGTCCGTGCATCGGCGTCGCGGGATGGAGCAGCTCATCCGTCTGCTGTTCGTAGTCGTCTGCTGCCTCTTCGTTTTTCTGTTTCGCTTCTTCCATCTCTTGTTCCTCGGCTTGTCTTATCATCTCCTCGTCCTCGAGCTCTCGCTGCCTCTCAATTTCTTCTGTTGGATCGAGCTCTGGGTGTTCTTGTGGTCCGAAGTTGTCCTTCCTTCTCCACTCCTCTTCATATTCATCCCACTTCCTCATCTTCTCCCTCCTCCGGCGTTGCTGCTTCTCCGGCTCTTCCTGTTGTCTTGCCTCCTCTGCTTGTTGCGCGAGCTTCTGTGCCTGAGCATCCCTCTGTAGCTGTTCTTGCGCCGCCCATTGTGATTATTGCCATTTTTGTTGCCTCCACATGTCTTCCTGCAGTTGTCTCTCTTTTTCTTCTTTTTTCTTCATCTGCTCTACTCCACGTTGCACCTTTTTCCTCCATAGCTATGTTGGCAAGTCTGGCGTAGTCGGCTTGCATGTTTTGCTGCCATCTTTGAGCTTGCGCACGCATTTATTCGGCCTCTTGTCTGTGCTGTTCCTGCATTGCCTGCATGTCCCTCCTGCGTGCGTCTTCGCCCTGTCTCAGCCTGTTTTCCATCTCCTCCTTCTCCTGTCTTCTCTCTTCTTGCGTCTTTTCATGTGGGCGCATGCCTGCATCGTTGTGTCCTGCATCTGTTTGTGCTTCCCTTGCTGCTGCTGTTCCAGTATTTGCCTTAGCGCCATGACCTTTTGCGCATGTTCGTTGTGTTGCTCCTGTCCCGCTGCTTCCGCAGTCATGGCCCTTTTTTTGTCGCTTCCTGGACCTTGCCCGCCATATCCTTGTTCATCTCGACCAACTGCTTGATATGCCTCTGCATATCCTCTTTTCTTTTCTGTATTCCTCCACCTTGGTCGCTCTCATTCGTTCTTCTCTTTTTTCGTCTCTTCTTCTTTGTATGTCCTCCTTGATAGCTGTGATTCTTTCTTCTTCTTCTATCATCCTCCGATCTTCCTCCTTCCGGCGCTTCTTCTTCTTGTCCTTTTCTTGTTTCACCGTTCTCGCGTTGTTCTCCTCTGCTTCTTCTTTTCTCGTTCTCTTGTGTTCCTCAACTTCCTCTTTTCTCCTCCTCTCCTGTTCTTCCGTGTTTTTGTCGTCTTTGTCCGTGCTGCCGTGCTCGGAGCTGGATACGTCCGCCATCTCTAGCTCGTCCTCGTTGGCGATAGCCTCTTGCTCCACGAGGTCTTTAATCGCCAGCTTCAGCTCCCTCTCCGTTTTCTGCATATCTTCCTCTGTCTGTCTGTGCGGCTTTCTCAAGGACGCCAGCTTCCCTTGGAATCGGTCACGGTTTGCACGGAGCATGCAGTTTCTTTTTGGCAGGTTGTGTCATCACCATCATGTGCTTCAGGGCCGCCATATCCTCTGTCTCCTGCAGGGCGTCCTGCTGGTCCTGGCGCTTCGCAACTATGATCCCCGCCAAAAATCTCATCTCCTTCTCCGTCTTGTGTTTGAAGGCTCGCAGCATTTCGTGGTCCGTCGGAGGGTCCTCGTATCGTTTACTAGTTCTCACCATTCGGTCCGTCGATGGTGCCGTGGCCTTGATCACGTCTTGAATGGCCCTGTCCTGGTTCTTTTTTTTGTTCCACTTGGTGGTGTCGCCGTCGATCTCCTTCCAGCTTCGTACTTTGCCTTTCCATGGCTGCCCACATTTGCACCACCATTGGGTATCTGAGTTCCATGCTCCACACCTGCTGTTCGTGCACTTCCACCCATGCCACGGCGCTTTCGGCATTGTGTCCTGGTTGATCTGGTGTTGCTGGTCCCCGTTGTGCTGCTGGTTGCGCTGGTGCTGTTGCGCCGAGTGGTGCTCCAAGAGAAGCTCCTTCGCTGCGGCCAGTCGGAGCAGAAGTCGGGCTTCGCCACGTTTGTCCCTCAGGCGGCGGTGCCACGCTGGCTGTGGTGCGGCTGCCCAGCCGCGCGGCGTGCTGCCGAGGGAGCCGCTGCCGCTTGAGCCAAAATGGCTTGAGCCAAAATGGCTACGGACTCCTCCTCCTCCTCCTCCTCCTCCTCCTCCATCTCCTCCTCCTGATGTATCTCCTCCTCCTCCTCCTCCTCCTCCTCCTCCTCCTTATCCCCCAAAGTTGCTCAAGATGCCTCCCTGATTGCCCAATGTGGCCGCTAAGGCGCCAAACGGACCGCCAGGCCAACGGAATTCGACACTACGCACCCTGCGCTGTGATTCTCTCCCGCCGAAGCCTTCGCGCTGGCTTCAGGATCTTCCCCAGCATGGCCCAAGATGGACCCCAGAGGTCCACAAGAGCGCCCCAAGGGAATTCCCACTAGAGTTAGGTCGGGCGTGTCCCCCTACAGGCGGATTCTGGACGAAACGTACAAAATACCCACACAAATGTGACGAACGTATTCAAAACATCGTCCCCATACAATTGTTTCGACTATGTTTGACTACTCCTCCTGTAAAGGGACAACTCGATTGAACACCAGAGGAATGAGCACCAGTAACACCAATGCTCGGAGGCCCGCGCGGATCTCACAGATCGGCGCTGGGCTCCCCCCCCCAAGAGCTCCGAAAGTTCATGTGCATGCAGTTGTGTTGTGACTCGGTCAACCTTTCTGCGCCAACTCGTGGGGCCTCCTCCTCCTGCGAATCGGCGCTCATCGACGCTAGATCGACGCCAATCGATGCCACGTCTGCGCTTCCCCCTCGACTCCCAGACGCCAGAGCACGCGAAAGACACTCCGAGGACGTACAAGGCTCCCGCGAGTTGCTACCGAACAACCTCGAATCTCTCGCCCGCGGGGCCCGCCACGCCCGCCATGGCGGCGCGTGCTCCCTGTTGGGCGGCAACGATAAGGAGGGGGACTGGTTCGGGGGGAAACATCGACCAAGAATCAACGAAACATCGCCGGTGAATCGGTGATGGGCTTTTGATGTTCTAACCTGTTTGAGCCTTGATGACCAGACAGAATTTCGAACACCAAGAACATATCGAAACCAGAGGGCTTTCGCGAGTCGGGCTCTGGGAGGCGATGCGCGTTCGACACTGTTCGACATTTTGCTGGGTGCTCGAAATTCCTTCTGTGCTGTGGCCCTTGATGAAGGGGCCCTGGGACACACAAATAAATAGACACCCATATTTTCCTATATTTTCTGGGTTATCGTCTTCCCCCCCACTTCCCATACTTTCCCATATTTCTGGGGAATCGACGATTAATTGTGTCTGTGTGTTTTTTTCCTCCTGAACATCCGCACGTTCCTGGGCGGGGGCGGACCATCGAGCCCCAATCGATGATCAATGGGCAACCGGGGGTCGATGCGTCCCGGGGGCAGCCAGCACGTGGGGGGTGACACATCGAGCTGGAATCGGCGATGCATCGCCGATGGAGATCGGCGATGCGCCCCCGATGGCGAAGCCGCACGGTCATGGGCGGGGCAGCCCCCATCACCGATCAATGGGCGACGTGGGGTCGGTGCATCCCCCCTGAGCCGCTCCCCCGCCCCTTCAAGTCCGCGGCGGCGCCTTTCAGCTTCTCCCGGTCGCCCAGCACCGAGTCGTAGGAGCCGTGCACCACGGACTCGAGCGGCCGCGGGCGCAAAGGGGAGGGGCACGTCGGAGAAGCCGCGCGGATGTCGCCGTCGTTGTCGTTGCCGTCGACATCGTCGTTCTCCTCCTCCTCCTCCTCATCCTCCTCCTCCTCCTCCTCCTCCGCCTCCTCCTCCTCCGCCTCCCTCCACCCCTCCTCCTCCTCCTCCGCCTCCCCCTCCCTCCTGTTTTCCCTCCCTTCCTATCCCCTCCCCCTTCCCTCCGTCCTTCCTCCTCCTCCTCTCTCTCCTCTTTTTCTCCTTCTTCTCCTGCATCATCTTATCCTCCTCCTCTCTCCTCCCTCCTCCTCCTCCTCCTCCTCCTACTCCTCCTCGGCATCCTCCTCCTCGGCATCCTCCTCCTGCTCCCCCCTGTCCCCCTCCCTGGTGCAGACAGTCAGGAGCTTCTGCTTAGCGTGTCTCGGCGGTGGCCTCGGCGACACGCTGTTCCCTGCGCCGGGAGGCGCCCATGTATCGAGAACTGGCCCAGGCGGCGGGGCGGAGACCAGCTGCTTGCAGCAAATTTAATACCCCCTCCCCCTTTCCCCATCCTGCCCCTTCGTCCGGCCCGACGAGGATCAATTCGGGTGAGGATGAATCGAAAAACTCTGAGATCAGGCGGCTCTGGAAGATGCATCGGGCGCCGCGGCCTTCCCAGAGCACTCCGGACCGCTCTGAGGCTTTCTGGAACGTTCTGGAACGTACTTACAGTGGAGGCCCGACCACAAGAAACCTTCCACAAAAAACCCAACCCTGAGACCCCAGGACGTCCATGACTTCTCGTGTGGGAACGTCACGCCTTCCACAGCAAAACCATCGAAACCCAAGAAACACAAGGCACCCTGGAGGAAACCAGGGTGCTTCTTGGCATGGGTCTCCACTGTAGCGATCCATGGATCCGGCGCGCGGTCGCCGAATCCATGGATCGGGGGATGTGCTCTCCCCAAAAATGCGGCCGGTGCCGCCTCGCTCGGCAGCGGAAATCCGCGATTTCCTATGGAAACGGGACCCGTCGCTAATCCACGCCCCCTTGATGCATGTGTGCGATCGCCTGAAAATGCAGATCCACCGCCCAGGAACCGACGTCCTGGTGCCCGAGGGGGCGGCGGATATGGATACATCTCGGCCCCCGGGGGCCCGAAAATATCCAGATCCACAGCCTGTGGAGGTCCGCGAAGATCGATGCCCCAGGCGGTGGGTGTGGATACATCCACGCCTCGAAGACGCTGCAGATCTCCCTGGAGATCTCTGTGCATGCCTCGGTGTATCCCGATTTGCTCCGGCACAGCTGGCTTTACCTCGGCCTGCCTGGTCTGATCCCCGCCAGCCGCTTGGAGAAGAGTCGCCGCGCCCCAGGGACCATGCGCCGAACCAGAGCCCTGGCTGGCCCTGGCCAGGCACGGTGGTGGTGGTGAGCAGGTGCCGTCTGCGGACTGGATCGCTGGCTGAAGAGACGAGGAGGGTCTCAGACCCCCCTGGGGATCACCGGGGGTATTCGTGTCGTGGATGCCACGACAATGGACCCCCTAACAGTCCTATCATTGAATCTTAAATGTGTTTCAGATGTCGGACCAATGTTCTAAACATGTTTAAACATGTTTAGACATGTTTTACATGCTTAAAACATGTTAAACACATGTTAGAGACATCTGGAAATCATCTGGCAACATGCTTCCTCTCCATTGATCGTGCTCCACAATTTTAGTGGTCAGGGGGTCATACAGGCCTCGGATAAAATAGCGAACGCGCATGCCGCATGCATCGGTCAACGCATCCCCCTCCCCCACATGCTCAAGATTGGCGGCGGGTCTGATGAGTTGCACTTCGGCCGCAGCCTGCCCCGCGCGTGCCAACTTTGAGTTTGGGGGAGCGGGGGAATGTCCACTAATTTCTTTCCCCCTACCGCTAGTGTGTGCCAATACGATGCGATGCGATACGACCACCGCTGCGGACGCCGTCCGGGCCTAGCCAAGACCAGGTGGGCGAGGCCATGGCCTGGGTGGCCGTGGTGGCGCCGAAGGTGGCGCATGGATGGCCAGGCAGCGCGTGGATGGCCTGACAGAGCTCAAGAGCGGCCCGCTGCCAGAACCGATGCTGGGCCACCTCAGAACCCCCAACTCGCGCCACCAAGCGCGCCAGTCGACCGTCCACCACTTGAAGCATCGCGGTGGCCGCTAAGGGGATAAGGGGGGTTGTAAGAGGATGCCAAGCAGGCTTCTGGACGGCCTGACATTGCTCATAAGTGGATTAAAGGTGCCCCAAGTGGCTCGGGGGGTCAAGGCTCAATGACTTATGGGCCCCGCCGACTCTGCAAACTTGTCGACGCCTCCCAGGCAACTTAGGGTGCTTGTAACCCACTTACACGCTATAGCAGGAGCTCGACCACAGGAAACCTGCCACAAGAAACCCAACCCTGAGACCCCAGGACGCCCATTGATTTCTGGTGTTGGGACGTCACGCTTTCTATAGCGAAACCATCGAAACCCAAGACTCCCAAGGCACCCTGCAGGCAAGCAAGGTGTTTCTTGGCATGGGCTCCCACTGTACGGGGGGTGCAACGTGCGATGGCACGAGCAAGCTGCAAACAGCACAAACGGCACTCGCTGCAGGGCGAGAAACTCTCTGCAGCCTTACTCCACGGTGACAGATAAACACCCAGAATCCGCCGACCCCTTGGGGTTCATCGGCGTGTCTTCCCCCATCCCCAAACCCCTTCCCCAGAACCTGGTCCGGTCGAGTTGGAAGGGGGGGGTCCAGGCCAGCTGGGGGGGTACTTTGCTCCAGAAATTCTGCCGGGGAGCATCGAGGGCCTCAAAACGGGCCACGAGGGCCCCAAGAGACCTCCAAGACGGTCCAAGAGGGCCCGGACTTAGTGGGCCCTGGAAACGATAGGGCCGTTTTTTTACCGGTTCCGTTTTGCCGTTTTTTGGCATGTTCCGATCTTTCACCGGTTCCGTCGCCGTTTTTTGACCGGTTCGGGCTCCGGCTCCAATCCTGGAGCCGTTTTTTTGCCGTTTCTGGTCGCCGTTTTTTTGCCGCTTCCATTTCTAAGGGACATTTTTGTGGAAACGGCGAAAAAACAGCCCTGCCGTTTCCGGGGCCCACAATGAGCCCCGAGTCGCCGAAACATCGTCCCAAGACGCCCAAGATGGCCACCAGACGACCCAAGATGCCTCCAAGACGCCCTAAGAGGCTTCGAAGAGGCCTTCCAAGAGGGCCCCAAGAGGCCAAAATTATTGATTGTCATATGTTTGTTGTCCAAAATTTGTGGCTTTCTCGCCTTTTCTGACAAGACGGTCCAAGAGGCCCCCGAGAGGGCTCCAAGACGGCCCAAGAGGGCTCCAAGACGGCCCAAAAGGCCCTCAAGACAGCCCAGGAGGGGCCCAAGAAAGGGACCACGAACTGAAAATTCTAGCTTTCCGCTCCGTGGGGCCCCCGGGAGGACCTGAGAGGTCCCCAAGGGGCCCCAAGAGCCCCCAAGAGACACCCAAGAGGCCCAAAAGAGGTCCCAAGAGGCCCCAAAACAGCCTCCCAGAGGGCTCTAAACTGCCTCGGGCAGGCCCCCGAGAGGCTCCTCACGAGATCCCAACGAACATCCAAGAGGCCTCTAAACCACAACCCAGGCACGGTAGCGGGATCGGCCGAGGGCCACTAGAGATCCGCCGCCCCCTGTCGATTCATCGCAGGGGTGCCTGGCGTGCTGGATCCTTTCGGTTTTGGTTTTGGCTCTTTTTCCCAAAAAGAACTCCCCCTGGCGCTTCGACCCGTCCCGCCGGGGTCCCGGGAGGCTCTTCCAGGACCCCAACGTCCACAAAAAATCATCCAAGACGGCTCAAGATGGCGTCCAGGATGGCCACGTTGGCCCAAGATGGCCTCCAAGATGGTTCAAGATGGCCTCCAAGTCCGCCCAAAATTGTCCAAGACGGCCTCCAAGACGGCCCAAGAGAGTCCAAGACGGCCCAAGAGGCCCCCCGGAGGCCTCCAAGATGGCCCAAGAGGCCTCCAAGAGGCCTCCAGGAGGGCCCGAAGAGGCCAAAATCATTGATTGTCCTTAAATTTTTGAAGGATTTGGGGATTTGCTTCTTCTCGGCATTCCAACGGCTCCTGACGGCCCAAGAGGCCCCCAAGATCGCCCAAGAGGCCCCCAAGAGGACCCTATGACAGCCCAAATGGCCTTCAAGACTGCCCCAAGAGGGCCCAAGAGGCCTCCAACACGCCCAAGATGGCCTCCAAGACGCCCAAGATGGCCTCCAAGACGGCCCCGAAGCGCCCCAAGAGGGCCCCAAGTCGGCCCAGAAAGGCCCCCAAGACGGCTCCCGACGGCATCAGACGTGCCAGGAACCCACCAAGATGGCTGAAGTTGGCTCAAAGCTGGCCCAAGACTGCCCAAGAGGCCCCCAAGAAGGCCTCCAGAAGGCCAGAAGAGGCCCAAAACATGGATTTCCCAAAGGTATTTGACTGATTTTGACATTTGCTTCTTTTCGGCCTTCCGACGGCCCGAGACGGCCCACGAGCCCCCAAAGATCGCCAAAAGATCGCCCAAGAGGACTCCAAGATGGCCCCAGAACGGCCCAAGAGGGCTCCAAGACGGCCCCAAGAGGCCCCCAAGACGGCACAGGAGGTCTTTACGACGCCCAATATTGCCTCCAAGACATTCCAAGAAGGCCCCAAGTCGGCCCATAGAGGCCCCCCAAACGGATTCCGACGGCGTCAGACGGACAAGGAGCCCACCAATACGGCAGAATATGGCCCTAAGATGGCCCAAGACGGCCCAAGAGGCCTCCAAGAGGGCCTCCAGGAAGGCCCGAAAAGGCCCAAATCATTGATTTGCCATGCTTTTGTTTGAAGGATTGTGGCATTTGCTTTTTTCTGCCTTCCGACGGCCCGAGACGGCCCAAGTGCCCACAAAGATCGCCCAAGAGGCCCAAGACACGGCCCCAAGAGGCCCCCAAGACGGCTCAAGAGGTCTCCAAGACGCTCAAGATAGCCTCCAAGACGGCCCAAGAGCCCTCCAAGACGTCCTCCACGAAGGCCCGAAAGGGTCAGAATGGCCTCCAGACGGCCAAGATGACCTTCAAGATGCCCACGTGTTCCCCGACGGCTTTCCAAACCGATTCGGGGAACACATGGTCCGATAGCTTGGCAGGCCTCTGGCCACAACCTTCGGCAACATAGGCGTTTCCAAAAAGGAAGGGGGCGGCGGTGATTCGCCGTAGGCGTCTTCGATCCGCCGCCCCCTTTTGATTTATCAAAGGGGTGCCTGGCGTGCCGAATCCTATCGCTTTGGGTTTTGGTTCTTTCTCCAAAAGAACTCCCCCTGGGGTTCCGGCGCGTCCCGCCGGCCACCCGGAAAACCCCGTTGCAAACGCCAAAAACGGCCGTTTCGCTCGGGACATCCTCAACAAATCGCGAAGATGGCCCAAGATGGCCTCCAAGTCCGCCCACGATGGTCCACCAAGACGGCCTCCAAGACAGCCCAAGAGTGTCCAAGACGGCCCAAGATGGCTCAAGAGGCCCCCTGGAGGCCTCCAAGACGGCCCAAGAGGCCTCCAAGAGGTCCCCCAGGAGGGTTTGAAGAGGCCAAAATCATTGATGTTTCATTTTGGCATTTGCTTCTTCTCGGCATTCCGGCGGCTCAAGACGGCCCAAATGGCCCCCAAGAGGGCCCCAGAGGCCCCCAAGAGGGCCCTAAGATGGCCCAAGAGGCTTCCAAGAGGGCCTCCAGGAAGGCCCGAAAAGGCCCAAATCATTGATTTGCCAAGGATCACTCTTTTTGCGGTGAATGATTCTAGCGAAACTCTGGATTCGTCGTGGCCTGAGGCTTTGCGATCTTAGAGGCATGCCTGAAAACTCACACTCTCCCCAAGGGATGGGGGGGCGGGAGACCGAAAAACAGCTTGAGCGGACATGGCAGCAGGGGTGTTAGCGGCAATGGTCGGAAACAATAACATCACATGTGAGGCCCCTCTGCTCAAGCCGTTCTAAAACCTCCAGAGCAACGGTCCCTCTTTCTGCGGTGAATGATTCTAGCGAAACTCTGGACCCGTCGTGGCCTGAGGCTTTGCGAGCTTAAAGGCATGCCTTAAAACTCACACTCTCCCCCGAATCATCCCGAAAAGATCCAAGTAGGATGTTCTCTTGGGTGGGAAGAGAAAGGGTGGGAGTGAAACGCTCTATTCTCTACTAGGCTTGCTAGAAGTGCGGACACCACTGCATGTGCAAGTTGAGGAGGATATTCAGAAGGATGCGAGTGCGATGGGGGCCTCCTAGCCCCGCGCCGCTGAGCTGCCAATGAGGCTGCTGCGCCCTGGAACAGATACAGCCTTTCGGCCGGCATCTACGGGTGAGCTTTACAATATCTTCTTGGCTTACAGTAGCACAGAGGAGCCTAGCGGCCTTCTTCCATCTAGCTCCATATTGGCACTGATCCAGTTCAACCAGCGAAACGAGTTTATGGTGCGAAAGGTCGCACACCTCTGCACCGTGCCACAGCCTGCTCGTCAAGGGGTGCTCAGGTATTACAGGAACCTCGAACTTCAAAAAGAACCTGAGGAGAGACAAGGCAACACGAGCGAGGCGGTTGCCTAATTCCACTGCCTTTGCGTCCGCAGGCGTCAATAGAAAGGCTCGGAAACCCCATGGCATGTCCCGGCTGCGCACTGGGCGAGACCTGTCGTGCGCGACGGAAAAAGGTCTGACAGGGAGGTGCCATCACTGCCGCCACCAGGCGGCCGGTCCGAGCGTCAGCTTTAATCGACCGCACCACAGCCGGCGACAGCAGGTCCTGCCACTCTGCATCGTAAATGACGTCCCAGCTCCTCGCTCGAAAACCTTGGGCCTCTGCCGCGCGCGACACGGCCCTGCAGCCAGCGAGTAGGTCGGCGAGGTACTGGCCCTTTCCGAGGCGGGCTCGGCGGAGGCGACCCAGAGGGCGCCATCCGCGGTGTCCCAAGTGCAGATGGCTCACCTTCGCCACATCTGCACCTCGTGGGGCCGGCCAGTCCGGATGAGCGCCAGCTGCCTCTCCGCCTCCTCGCGCGTCGCACGCGGGCGCGGGTCGAGCTTGGCGTAGTCGCTGCCCAGCCTGCTGCTGTTCTCGTAGCAGTGCATCGATTTCGCTTGCGTCCACTCCCCCCGCCGCTGCGCTGCGGTCAGAGTGCGCCAGCCCTTTGCCAGGTCGACGCTGGCGCCCGAGTGTGCCTCATCTGGTGCAGAGTCACAGGGCCCATCCCCAGCTCCGCCGCGGCCTCTTTGAGGAGCGTCGCCTCCTCGGGGTAGTCGAAGTTCCATAGCGGCTCCTTCGATCTCGCCGAGGCGAGCCGGCTGAACACTGCGCCCAAGCCCTGGAGGTACGGCGAGTCCAGGGGGCAGCCCTCGTCGAAGTGCCCACGCTTGCTGGGCTTCTTCTGCTCCCGCGGGTGGGTCAGCAGGGCCCAGTGCCTGCTGACTCCAGGTGTCGGTGGCGCAAGGTCGCACCGCCGCGCGGCCAACAAGGTCGAGGGCCGCTCATGGATCGATACGCCCACCATCAGGAAGACAGCCAGGCGCAGGTGTCCCAGCTCCGCCAGACTTTAGGCCAGCCCGCGCCAGACCGGGAAGGCCAAGGCCTTCGTCCGCCGGCCTGGGGTCAGCCGGCGCCAGGCCTTCAGCGATCGCCACGTGCGCGGCAGCACGCGGCCTCCCACGCGGCCGAACGCAGGGTTCGCGTTGACCCAGGCCGCCACTGCCTGGTCGCCGAAGCTGCCCTGCTCGCCCTGCAAGTAGTGCTCGGTCAAGTAGCTGCACCTGAGCTCGTCGATCTCCTCGTCGGCCGTTGCCAGCAGCTGTTTCCTGGTCAGGCCGACGTGCGAGAAGACCGGATCGAGGTATCGCTGGTATCTCACTCGAGTGGCCTGGGTAACCGCCAGGGTCTCCAGGAGGCTCACCCCCGAGTCCTGCGCCGCCAGGATGGCGTCGGCGTGCAGCCTCGCACGCCGGTGCGCCCTCCTCGCGCGCAGCTGCCGCATCCTCGCCCGACTCCGTCCGAGGTGCTCCACCGCCGAGTCGGAGCCGCTGGAGCTGCAGTCACAGTCGCCCTCGGCGTCCTCCCCGGCGTCTCCAGCGAGGTCCAGCCCGGTCGGGGCCCTCTCGTCGAGAGCCGCAAAGTGTCGCCCGTCCCGGGCGGCCCGCCTCTCCAGCGGCAGCTGGGGGGTGGCCGTCAGCGACCTCGCCCTCGCCTGCGAGCCCGGGCGGGGCAGGCAGCGCGGGCCCTCGCGAAGGCCCTCCGGGGCCGCCTTGGCCCCCAGCGCCCGGGCTCGCGCGGCAGGCGTCCGAGCGCCCGCCCGAGGAGGGGCCGCCTGCGCCCGAGGCGCTGGCGACGCCAGAGCCCGAGCCCTCTTGGGCGCCATGGCCAGGGGGCTCTGGCTGTTCTGGAAGCTCGGCGAGCCCAGCGAGGCGAAAGCGTTATGAGCCCAAACAGCTACGGAGGGGGCCACAGGCGTTTCCTTCCACAGGGGCGGCTCTCAGAAGGCGGGCGCGCAGATCTAAACCGGCCTGGAACATATCATCAAGAAAGGATGTTCGAATACAACTGTCGCTCCCTGAAAAAAAACCTGCTGCCCTCGTCGCTCTCATTGAACTCCGAGGGGGTTCATCGAAGAGCGGGCGAAAGCCCAAGCGCTGTAGCGTAGGCGTAGAACCGACGGATCTGAACCAGCAAGCTGAAGCAGGACGAACGAACCCTGGAAAAAGAGAGACCCACACACATATTCTCGGACAGAGAGAGCTGCCGCACGCAAGCTCCGCGTGAGGTCTTGGCCAGCCGTTGGATCCATTTGTACGAGGGCCCTGGCTTCCCAGATCGAGGTCTTGGCCAGCCGTTGGATCCATTTGTACGAGGGCCCTGGCTTCCCAGATCAGAATGCCCTCGGGGAAACGCCAGACCCCGGACCGAACGGTCTCCCAGACCCCCTTTCGGAGCCACTGCCAGGGGACCTCAGCGAAGTCGGGGTCGAGCTCCAAGGAGGACAGGGGGCCAGGCGTGAGCGGGTCAGGGCCTTTCTCCTCATCAACAACACGAAGCACGCCCCAGCTATCCAGGGCAAGGTTAGCAGCCGCGAGCGCACAATCTCGCGCTGGCCTGCCCTGCGCCGGACGGAAGCTGGCCCGCTCGGGCAGCCGGCCCACCTGTTCCACCACCCTCCTCGGCCAGAACGACTGCGCCATGCCCCGGCCGCTCTCGCTCGCGTCGGTCTGGAGCACGCAGCAGCTCCATGGCCGCCGCCAGTCCTGTGCCAAGAGCACGAGCAGGCTACGGAATATCTTGATCTCCTTCACGACCTGCGCCCACAAGCGCGCGGTCTCCAGGTCGCGTCTCTTAACGAACCGGCACTAGGCGTGCCGGCAGCTCAGGGGGCCTCGGAGGGCAAGGCCGCAGAAAGTGCAATGGCCTAGCACCATCTCCAGGGCCCGCCCCGGCGCCCGACCGCGGGCGAGCAGCCCGCGCAGGCCGAGGAACACCTTCCAGAAGCGCCCGTCGCTCGCGCCCGATCTCATCAGCTCGAGGTCGAGCGCGGCCCCGAGCGCCTCGCACGCGCCCGAGGAGACCGTGCTCTTGTGCAGGCCCAGGCCCACCGCTTCGAAAAGGCCGGCCCAATTCTCGAGGGCGCCCGCGGCGAGGCTCTCCGACGGGGCGAGCGCGCCCGCGTCGTCGACGCAGGACGCAGACGCCCCCGCGCTGGCCCGGCCCGACCTCCATCACGAGCGGGGGCCCGCGATCGCTCATCAGGGCACGCTCCGAGAGGGCGGCGTCTCCTCCAGGCCGCGGGCCAGACCGCAGCGCCCGCTCCTCGTTGGCGTCCTGCGCGAGGAAGAGGGGCCAGGAGAAGCCCGTGGGCAGCGCCCGGATGCGCGGGTTGACTGGGGCGTCAGCTCCCAGCTTCGCCCCTTCCAGCCCCTGCGCCTCCAGCCCCAACGCGCGGGCGGGGGCCGGCGGCAGCGCGAAGAACTTCGCCAGGCCCAGCGGGATGCGCACCCTGTAGAAGCAGTCCTTTGACGTCCGTCATGGCCAAGAAGAGCTTGAAGCCACCCAGCAGCGCATCGCCCTCCTTCGAGTCGATCGCGATGCCCTCCGGGAGCTGGATCTCCACCCCGCCGAAGCTCTCGCGGGACAAGAGCTGCGCGCCCCGGGGCGCGCCAAACCAGGCGTTCGCTCGGCGGGCGCCCACGATCATCCGCATCTTGTCGCTGTCGGCCTTCTTCACGAAGAACAGGCCCGCCTGTTCCGAACCCAGGGGTCCAAAATATCACATATTTCTGAAATTATCAGCCGTTTCTGAAATTCGCAAAAAAAATGAAATTATATCAAAAATTGTGAAATATTACATGAACCAGCGAACGCGTGCTAGTACGTAACGTTTTCTTTATGTTTTGCATCGTGGCCCGCCCGCGGCTCGCGTCGCCGTCGGCCCGCGATCCGCCCGCGACCCAACCCGCGACGCTTATTCCACGATCCGCCCTCGAAGTACCCCCACGATTACCCCGCGACACGCCCCGTGACCCACTCGCGGCCTTCCGCGCGATCCGCCCGCGACCCCCGCGACCCGCGACTCGCGATCACCCGCGACACGCATGAAACCCTAAAGCATTCTAACACGCCGTTGCCGCATGCGCGGCAGCGGAGTTCGGCAGCCAAGGGGAGGGGCAAACAAAAGACAAAAAAAAAATAAAAAAAAAAGAGAAAAGCAAAAAAAAAAAAAAAAAAGAAAAAAATAAAAAAAGCGCCGAGCAGGCGCTCTGGCTCGAGCGGAGTCGTCCTCCTGGACAGGCCGGCCTGGGCACGCGCGCCGATGGCGCTCCGCAGAAGCATGCTGCGGCCGACGGACAGGCGGGGGAACAACTCGGAGGGGGGGAAGGAGGAGATGGGGGGGGACATGGGGAGGATTAAGGATGAGTAATGAGAAGTGAGAAGAGGCTCCTATAGTCTTGGAGGTGGAGGAGGAGGGAGGAGTAGGTGGAGGATGAGTATGATTGAGGAGAAATGAGATGAGGAGTTAAGATAAAGAGAGATATAGAATGATGGAAAGGAGAGGAGGCTCCGATTCTGAGGATCCGAGGCGGAGTCGTAGAGGATTGTGAGTAGTAGTAGTATGAGGCTGAGGCGGATTTTTAAGGAGGAGAAGCAACAGCAACGGTAGCAGCAGCAGCAGCAACAACAGAAGTAGCAGCAGTAGCCATCAACGGTAGCAGCAGCAGCAACAACAGAAGCAGCAGCAGTAGCAACAGCAGGAAAAGAAGGAGGAGAAAAGCAGACGGGGGAGGAACGAGTAACCCAACAGGACGACGTCGTGGAGGCGCCTGCTGGGTCGTGGCGTGCTGGAGCGCCACAGGAGCCACGTGGAGAACAACGAGGAGGAGGAGCAGGAGGAAGAGGAGGAGGAGGAGGAAGAAGAGGAGGGGGAGGAGGAGGAGGAGGAGGAGGAAGAGGAGGAGGAGGAGGAGTCTCGGAATCGCTCGGACTTTTGTTTTCGACGTCGGCGTCGACGTCGACGTCGTCGGGGGGAGGGGGGGATGGTGCACGAAAACACACGCACCAAAACGAAAAACGCAGAGGAAACGGACGTCCGAGCGATGGCGAGTAGGATGAGGAGGAGCAGGAGGAGAAGGAGGAGGAGGAGGAGGAGGAGCTCCTCGAGGAGGCGGCGGCAGAGGATGAGGATGATGAGGAAGGGGAGCAGCAACAGCGGTAGCAGCAACATCAGCTGCAACAACATAAGCATCGGCAGCAACAGCAGAAGGAGGGGGAGGGGAGAAGGAGGAGGAGGAAGAATAATGAGGGGGAGGAGGAGGGAGGAGGAGGAGGAGGGGAGGAAGAATAATGAGGGGGAGGAGGAGGGAGGAGGAGGAGGAGGAGGAAGAGGGAGGATGGGTAACAAACAAAATTCCAGAGGCCGCCGCCGCCATCGACGCGTCCAGCGACGACGCGCCGTTGTCGCAGCTGGCGCAGGCCGATCCCCTCTGGCAACAATGTTTCGACTCGCGCCCCCGAACCGAGACCGATGGGGACAACGAAGCTGAACGTCCCCCCTTCCGAGTATACTCGTAAGGGGGGACGTTCAGCTTGCCGAGCGAATGGCGGTCGACCTTCGGGGAGCTCCGCGAGGAGTCGAACGAATTCGAGAGCGATGAGGAGGAGGCCGATGGCGACACACTCGGAGGAGGAGGAGCAGCAGCAGCAGCAGCAGGAGCAGGGGCAGGAAGAGGAGGAGGGAGTAGGATGAAGGGGAGGGGGGAGGATGAGGATGAGGATGAGGATGAGGAGGAGGAGGAGGAGGAGGAGGAGGAGGAGGAGGAGGAGGAGGAGGAGGAGGGGGAGGGGGCAGCAACAGCAGAAGAACGAGGAAAGCAAGACGGCTGAACGGATGAGGATGGATGGATGGACGAGCAGTCGGGAGGACAAGTTGATGGGTGCGGAGGTCGAGGATAGGAGTGTGGGAGGAGAGGGGGCGGGGGTAGAGGAGGCCGCGCGATCCCGAGGCCCCGTCGGTCGTCGAGGAGCCCGAGACGCCTGTCGACGCGCAGCCGCCGTGGGTGCCCGAGACGCAGACGCAGCGAGAGGACGAGCCCGAGGAGCAGGTGCCCGCGACGCTGCCCACGCCGCCCGAGGAGCAGGTGCCCGCGCCGACGCAGCCCGCGCCGACGCCCACGCCGACGCCCACGCCGACGCATCACAAGCCGACGCCGAAGCCGACGCCGCCGCCCATCGACGTGGAAGACTCGGTGCCGCTTAAGCCCAACCGCGAGCACGTCGAGGCTCGCGTTCTTTCCTGCTTCTCCCTCGCTCTCCTCCCGTCGAGTCGTATCCCCCACCACGTCCTCCCATCCCATCCCGCCCACTCCATCCTCCCCTGCCCCAATCCTCATCGTCGTCCCTCTCCACCTCGGCCTCGTCCTCCTCCTCATCCCCCTCCTTCTCGTCGTCATTCCCCTCCTCCTCCTCCTCGTCCTCCTCCTCCTCCTCCTCCTCCTATACTCGCCATCGCTCGGACGTACGTTTCCTGTGCGTTGTTCGTTTTGGCGCGTGTGTTTTCGTGCACCACCACCCCTCCCCCCGACGACGTCGACGTCGTCATCGACGTCGAAAAGAAGTCCGAGCGATGCCGAGACTCCTCCTCCTCCTCCTCCTCCTCCTCCTCCTCCTCCCCCTCCTCCTCCTCCGCATCCTCCTCCGTCTCATCTGCCTCCTCCTCCTCCTCGTCCTCGTCCTGCTACTCCTTGTCATCCCTCCTCCTCCTCAGCTGCTCTTCTCCTGCTCCTCCTCCTGCTCCTCCTATACTCGCCATCGCTCGGACGTACGTTTCCTGTGCGTTGTTCGTTTTGGCGCGTGTGTTTTCGTGCACCACCACCCCTCCCCCCGACGACGTCGACATCGTCATCGACGTCGAAAAAAAGTCCGAGCGATGCCGGGACTCCTCCTCCTCCTCCTCCTCCTCCTCCTCCTTCCTCCTCCTCCTCCTCCTCCTCCTCCCCATCCTCCTCCTCCGCATCCTCCTCCTTCTCATCTGCCTCCTCCTCCTCCTCGTCCTCGTCCTGCTACTCCTTGTCATCCCTCCTCCTCCTCAGCTGCTCTTCTCCTGCTCCTCCTCCTGCCCCTCCTGCTGCTCCTCCTGATCCTCCTCTCGCTCTGCCTATTGAACGCTCCCATCGCCCTCCTATGTTCAACTGCTTCTCCGACTCCTTCCAATGTTGCTCCTCCGACTCTCCTCCTGCTCCATTCCGCTGCTGCTCCTCCGACTCTCCTCGAGGCTGCTCGTGCCGTCGGCGGTCATGGCATGCACCGTAGATGTTTTGGTCCAATTTCAGGGTATTCTGAAATGGACGCGGACACGGCCGACACCTCAGCAATTGCTAAGGCGATTGCCCCATTCATAAAGCGACCCGCGTTTCTCGCCGTGGCCGATGTCAAGGGCAAGGGGGTCCGCCGCTCGATCGAGGACAACGCCGACTTCATCAGAGCAACGATAGAGGTGCATCCCCCATCGTCGCCGTCGTCGTTGTCGTCGTCGTCGTCGTAGTCGTCGTCGTAGTCGTCGTCGTCGTCGTCGGTGTCGTCGTCGTCGTCGTCGTCCGTCGTCCGTCGTCGTCGTCTCCGTCGTCGTCGTTAATTTCATTCTCAGTCTCATTGTCGTCGGTGTCGTCGGTGTCGTCGTCGTCGTCGTCGTCGTCGTCGTCGTCGTCGTCGTCGTCGTCGTCGTAGTCGTCGTCGTCACCTATTCCCCCCCTGAAGAGAGGAGGGGGGGGAGGAACTTCGGGTTTCGGGGAGGGGGTGGACGAGGACTAGGGCGGTTGTCGGTAGGAGTGCGCTAGGAGTGCGGTAGGCGTGCGGTAGGTGCGCGTAGGTGTGCGGGAGGTGTGAGGGAGGTGTGCGAATTCTACAACCGTCGAGGTCGAGTGCAACCCCGCCTTGAGGTGGGGTTTCACTCGACCTCGACGGCTGTAGAATCTGTCATGGCCCAAACCTCGCGTGCACGCGTGGTCTGGGCCGTGACGATGGGACGGAAAATTGACCTCCGCACCTAGAGGTGCTTCCGTCTCTCGGCTTGCTCAAGCGGGACTGCGAGGACATGCTGGGCGAGATTGCCAAGCAGAACGGGTTCAAGTTCAAGAGCGACGACGAGAAAACCAGTTGGCAGTCGACGATGGGGAAGCGGCTCAAGGACTACTGGCGCCAGATCAACCTCAGCAGGTACAAGAAGGACAAGGCGCCCGCGTGGTTCAGGTCGCTGGGCTTCTCTGGCGAGGGCGGAGGCGCAGAGGCTGAAGCTGGCGAAGAAGAGGGCGAGGAGCAGGCCGGCGAGGCCGGCGAGGACGAGGATGAGGACGCGGAGGAGGATGAGGAGGAGGAGGAGGGAGAGGAAGAGGAGCAGTCAGAGGAAGACCCTCCAGAAGATGGCAACTCCGACGGCGCACCGCCCTGCAGGAGACCAGCAGCAGCGGCCGCTGGCTCGATCGTCTACTCGTTCGGCTACGACAAGGACACTGGGCTGGCCTACCGCTGGCCAGAGGGCTCCAACAAGAAGAGCCACACCGAGTGGGCCAAGGAGATGGTGCCTCCAGATCAGAGCTCCGAGACCGACCCCATGGTGGCCATCTTCAGCGACGGCAGCACGAAGAGCGTCATGCAGACCACGGTGAAGAAGTGGATGGCCGAGTTCGGCGACAGCGCAACCCTGCGCAGGCCAGCAGCAGCAGCAGCAGCAGCGCGAGCAGCAGCGCCGACGGGAGCAGCAGCAGCAGCAACAACGCCTGAGCTGTTCGTGGGCTACATGGACACGGAGAAGATCGACGTGCACTTTCGTTGGGACGCGCCAGGCGGCCGCAAGATTCGGTACATCTGCCTGCGCCACGCTGGCCAGGGCCAAATCGTGCAGCTGAACGTGGAAGCGTTCGCAGCTGATGGGGAGAGCATCGCCGTCTCCAGCCAGCGGAGCAAGCTGGAGAAGCTCGCCGCCGAGTGGATGAACCCGATCGCCAAGAAGTACGCGGAGGGCACGCTCGACAAGGAGGGCGTCTGCAACAAGAAGAAGGAGGACTTCCCGCAGACGCAGATGAAGCGCAGGCCTGCAGCAGCGGTCCAGAAGAGGCCAGCCACCAAGCCTTCTTCGCCAGCGCCTGAAACGCCCAAGACCCCGCCGCCGAAGAGTCGGCGCTCTGATGATAAGGAGGTCCCGCAGCCGTGGGAGCCCGAGGATGTCCCAGACGCGGGCAAGCGCCCCAGGCTGTCTCCTCCGCCCAGCCCGACCATGTAGACATCCTACATACTGTGCACTTGCGTGCACATTGTATTGCATCGAATTTTCGATTGGATGAGGGCTGATTTGGCAATGTCAGAAAGGATTGGGGGAGGAGGAGGGAATAAGGAGAGGAATGAGGACTGGAGAATGGCCGAGGACCTCTCATTGCTCGAACTCTCTATAGGCCGCCAACGCCTTCAGACAGATAATTTGTGCGCTCTGAAGCGTCAGACTGTTGGGCGGCGAAGCCTTGATGGAACGTCGTGGCTCATCCATCATCCCCCCGCCTCCTCCATCCGTCCTCCATCGACGTCGTCGGCCCCGTCGTCGGTCGTGGACGGCGTGGACGTCGTGGACGCGACGTCGTCGTCATCGTCGTCGTCGTCGTTGTCGTCGATCGTCGTCGTCGATCGTCGTCGTTGCCTTCATTCGTCGGTCGTCGTGGGTCTTTAATCCTCATTGTCGTCGTAGTCGTCGTCGTCGTCGTCGTCGTCGTCGTCGTCGTCGTCGTCGTCGTCGTCGTCGTCGTCGTTGTCTTTGCCTTTATCGTCGTCGTCGTCGTCGTCTTCCTTCGTCGGTCGTCGTGGGTCTTTCATCCTCGCCGTCGTCGGTCGTCGTCGCGGTCGACCCCATCGGCTTTCGGCAGGGCCAGGGCCTCGATCCAACCGAATCCCGATTCGAGGGCCAGGGCCTCGATCCAACCGAATCCCGATTCCAGGGCCTCGATCCAACCCGAATCCCGATTCCAGGGCCAGGGCCTCGATCCAACCGAATCCCGATTCCAGGGCCTCGATCGGTCAGAATGCTGTGCTGTCTGCGCGCCTCTCTCTCTCTCTCTCTCTCTCCCCCCATCTCCCTCTCGAGTCTGTCTCCTCATCTGGTGCTGGCGCCAGGCCCAACTGCTCGGCGAGTCGCTCGCGCACACGTCGGCGGCGGCACTGAAGGCCGTGCAGGTGGCCACCGAGGGGATGCAGAGTCTCACGAGGGGGCACCAGGCCAGCGAGGGGAAAACGCGGGCGGCGGCCCGCGAGGGGAAACGGGGGCAGCTGTTGGAGCCCCCCCCCCCCCCTCTCAGGAGGAGGAGGAGGAGTAGGATGAGGAGGAGGATGAGGAGGAGGAGGAGGAGGGGCGAGGAGGAAGGGACGAGGAGGAGGAGGAGGAGGACGAGGAGGAGACGGACGAGGGGGAGGAGGGAGAGGAGGAGGAGGAGGAGGAGGAGGAGGAGGAGGACGAGGAGGAGAAGGACGAGGGGGAGGAGGGAGAGGAGGAGGAGGAGGAGGAGGTTGATGGGCGAAGCGTCGCTGGCGCACTAATGCTGCACCCCCTCTCGTTCGAACCTCACCACCGCTTTTCCCTGGCTCCCTCCCCTCCGCGCTCATCATCTTTCGACCTCCTCCACCCCCTCCCTCTACTTCCCCTCCGCCGCCTCCTTCTCCTCATCCTCTTCCTCCCCCTCCTCCTCTTCCTCCTCCTCTTCTTCCTCCCCCTCCTCCTCCTCCTCCTCCTCCTCCTCCTACCGCTCGTCTGGCAACTTTTGCCGTGCCATTACTTGTTTCTCTGCAGGCTCAGGTTGCGGACGCCGCTTACTTCGAGGAGGAGTTGATGAAGATGTTCATCGACAGCGGGCTGCAGGACATGGAGATCGAGAGCGAGGACGACGACGACACCACCTCCCACCTGAAGGACAAGTTGGACAGGCAGTACGACCACTTCTTGGAGCTCTGCGCCATGGAGAACTTCGAGGTGGACGCGGACAGCCAGGTGGGCAAGAGGTTCCGCCGCTGGTGCGCGGCGAACCAGGCGAGGAAGGCCGAGTACGACAAGAAGGACTGCGACGCGAAGGCCTTGGCTCGCAAGGAGTGGGCGAATCAGAAGTACGAGGAGTACCAGGAGCCAGCCCCGCATAGATCATTTGCCTGCTCGTCCTCCCCTTGCGTGGAGGACGAGCGGGCGAATGCGCTATGCGGCCGAGGAGACACGCAGCAAGATGAAGCAGCAGATCGTCAGCCGCCAGAGGAAAGGCCAGATGCTCAACTTCGAGCAGATCCTCGATAAGGAGGGGGGCTCCGTCGGCGCCATTCCTTCGGCGGCCTGCGTCAAGGGCGCGGTGGAGTCCTGCAAGTGGGCCATACTGCAGCAGGCCAAGAACAGGAACAGTACGTGGGTGGCCATCAGCAAGCGCTCGAAGAGGCTGACTTTCAAGTACGTCGAGGAGACCGAGATCGAGGACGACCGCACCACTTGGAATACAGAGCAGCGCGAGACGAACCCAGTGGTCAAGGAGATCGAGACGATAAAGCCAGCGCCTGCGACAGCGGCGACTGCGACACCAGGGACGGCATCGCAACCGACGGCGCCGCTGGACACTCCGCTGAAGCCAAGCAAGGAGAAGGAGAAGAGGGGGTCACCGAAGGAGAAGAAGGACAAGAGAGACAAGGACAAGAAAGACAAGGGCGCCTCGTCCAGGGCCAAGGCCAAAGCCAAAGGTAAAGGCACCAAGCGCCGTGGAGGCGCTGGCTCTGGCGGGGACACCGCGAAGGCCATGCACAAGCGGGCGTTCGATCTCACCCTCAGCTACGGGGCCGCCACGACCCAGGCGTCGGCCTTGCTGAACAAGATCGAGTCCAAGGACGAGGAGTGGTCGTGGGCGGACAACAAGAAGTTCAAGGGCTCCCTGCAGAAGGCGCTGGAGACCCTGAAGACCGCGGCCGCCAAGAACGAGGACATCAACAAGATGCTCTGCATGGGCGCCTCGGGGGTTGAGATCCGTCTTTCAGGGGTGGGGCCTCGCGCGCTCGATCGCATTTTTTGTGTGGCCCGATAGGGCCGCGAGGGCGAAATCGAGCACGCGTGATCCCCGACCCCCGAAAGAATGTCTCGGCCACAGGCACCGACATGACCATCGACGACGACACTACCAACTTGCCGCAGCTCTCGGTGGAGTTCGGGGAGGTGGAGGACGCCATCGACAGCGTGAAGGCCGCGGCTGCCCGCATCAAGTCGATCAAGGACGGCATGAGCTCCGAGTCGTCGCAGTAGCCGCACGTGGGGGGTGAGGGTGAGGGCCGACGTTCTGGGAAGATGCTCGAGCTCCGTGGCATATGAGAAGCACGCCTTGTAAGCAATCCTCTTCATTATCCTCCTCCTGTCTTAACTCAGCCTCCACGTCCATATCTTCCTTAAGTCCCTCCTCCTCCTCCTCCTCCTCCTCGTCCTACTTCCCCCTCCTCCTCCCAGGCCACCCCTGCCTGCACCCCCAATTTCGTATGTGTGCGTCATTGCGAAACTCTTTGGGCTTCATGAAGCCCAAAGAGTTTCGCAATGGCGCACACATACGAACGTGGTGATGCTTCTCATGTGAATCGGTTCGAGGCGGAACCATTGCCACAGTTTCAAGACCGCGCAACCTGCGTACGGCAGGTGCTGGAGGCTTGGGGAAGCCCTCGCGGCGCGTGCTGGACATTGGGGAGCTCCCCGCGGCTCAGCTGATGCTGCTCGTGGGGTCGTTCGAAAAGGATTCGTAGCCCTTCGGACGCGATCTCACGGCAGGGTGGTCCATTTGTGTCGTTCGAGGGGGGTGTCGAGCAGCGGAGCAGCGGCCGCGGAGCCGCAGCAGAGTGGCGGTAGATCTGCGGTAGATCTGCGGTAGGTTTGCGGTAGGTGTGCGGTAGGTGTGCGGTAGGTTTGCGGTAGGTGGGGCGGTAGGTTTGCGGTAGGTTTTCGGTAGATTAGCGATTTCGCCTGATACATCCTCACAATTTGGCCGGTAGGTGGCCGGTAGGTGGCCGGTAGATTTGCGGTAGGTGGCCGACAAGTGGGGCGGTAGGAGGCCGGTAGGTGGCCGGTAGATTTGCGGTAGGTGGCCGGTAGGTGGGCGGTAGGTGGGTGGTAGGCGGCTTGTAGGTGGCCAGTGGTGCGGTCGGAACGTCGAGGAGCTCGACATTCGAGCTCCTCGACCTCCTCGTTCTCCTTCCTACTCATCCTCCTCCTCCTCCTCCTCCTCCTCCTCCTCCTCCTCCTATCTCCTCCCTTTCTCCCCTTTCCTTCCTCCTTCCTCCTTCCTCGTTTTCCTCCCTCATCCCTCCCTCCTTCCTCTTCTTCATTCTTTTCTTACTCTTCCTCCTCCTCCTACTCGTATCTCCTTCTTTTTCCTCCTTCTTCCCTCCTCCCTCCCTGCTTCCTCTTCCTTCCTCCTCCTCCTTCCTCCTCCTCCCTCCACCTCCTCCTTCCTCCACCTCCTCCTCCTCCTCCCACTTCCTCCTCCCTCCCTCCTCCCCCCTCCTCCTCCCTCCTCGCGGGCGATGTGTGCCATGTTGTTCTAGCTTTCCACCCCTTCGGTCAAGCAATCAGTCGCTCGCTTGCGGGTTCTGCGAGGGAACACGGAGGGGGTGGACGAGGAGGAGGAGGGGGAGGCGGAGGGGGAGGACGAGGAGGAGGAGGAGTCGGAGGAGGAGGATGAGGGTGATGAGCGGAGGCCCCCTGATCCTGGATTGAGGAGACTCAACAGTCGCCCGAGACCCTTGGACTTTGCGGCGGGAAGGGGTACTACTACTACTACTACTACTACTACTACTACTACTACGACTACTACTACTACTACTACTACTACGACTACTACTACTACTACTACTACTACTACTACTACTACTACTACTACTACTGCTACCACATCATCTGGAACTACTACTACTACTACTACACTTACTACTACTACTGCTACTACTACTACTACTACTACTACTACTACTACTACTACTACTGCTACTACTATCCTGATACTAACTAAGAGTACTTACACTAACTACTACATACTCCTACTGCTGGACACTACTACTACTACTACTATTACCCTCCCTTGCGTGCTACTAACTACTTCCAGGTGTGCCTCTAGGATCCTAACTGCTACACTTGATACTACAACCACCCCACTACTATTACTACTCTACTAACTACTCGACTACCTACTACTACTACGACTATCTACTACTGCTACTACTACTACTACTGACTACTACTACTACTGCTCTGCTACTACTTGCTACTAACACTTCTAGTAACTACTACTACTAACTACTACTACTACTAACTACTTACGACTGCGACTACCACTACCATCTTCTCTAACGACTACGACGACGAACTACGACTTCGACGACTAACTACTACTACTGCTACTACTACTTACTACGACTACACTAACTACTACTGCTACTACTAATACTACTACTACTGCGACTACCACTAACCACTACTACTACTACTACTACTACTACTACTACTACGACTACTACTACTACTACTACTACTACTACGACTAGGACTACGACTACGACTACTACTACTACTACTACTACGTCTACGACTACTACGGCCACTACGACTACTACTACTACTACTACTTCTACTACTACTACTACTACTGTACTACTGCAGTGCTGTACTACGACTACTCCTACTACGAAGACTACTACGACTACTACGACGACTACTACTACTACTACTATTACGACTATTACGACTACGACTACGACTACGACTACGACTACTACTACTACTACTACTACTACTACTACTACTACTACTACTACTACTCCTACTACTTCAACTACTACTACTACTACTACTACTACTACTACTACTACTACTACTACTACTACTACTACTACTACTACTACTACTTTTACTACTAATACTACTACTACTAATACTACTACTTACTACTTACTACTACTTACTACTACTAACTACTACTACTACTACTACTACTACTACTACTACTACTACTATACTACTATACTACTACTACTACTACTACTACTACTACTACTACTACTACTACTACTACTACTACTACAACGACCTACCTACCTACACCCCCTCTCCCGCTGCAGCCTTCTGGGCCCCAGTTGGGGCCTCAGGCGCGGGGCGCCGCCATGTCGACAGAGGCGGTGGTCGTGGATTCTTCGCAGGAGGCAAGGGCTCCCTCCTCCTCCATTCTCCCCCCTCTCCTCCTCCTCCTCCACCGTCTCGTCGCCCTGTGGTTCCTGTTCCTTCCTCCTCCTCCTTCTCCGTCTCCTCCTCCTTCTCCGTCTCCTCCTCCTCCTCCTCCTCCTCCTCCTCCCATGTATGATCTTCTCATCATCATCATCATCGTCATCATCACCATCATCATCAACACCAGCACCATCACCATCCTCATCACGATGACCATCGTCATCATATTCCCCCTCCTCCTCCTCCTCCTTGTCCTCCTCCTCCTCCTTGTCTTCCTCCTCCGCCTCCTCCTCCTCCTCGTCCTTCGAAGGATGTGGCCATCGCCCGGAGCAGATCGCCGAGGTCGGCGAGAAAAATGCATCAGCGGATCGTGAAGTCGGTGCATCGGCAGGCCGACATGCTCAGGTTCACCGCTGATGACCCCGATTGGCAGGAATTCCCACCCTGCTTTCGGCTGCGCGCGAGCCATCATCGCACTATCCCAAACCATCCCAAATCATCCCAAACCATCCCAAACCATCCCAAAGCGGTAAATCGGACACGGATCGTGCCCCATGCGCGAGCGAGGACCGAACTGGGAGAGACGAAACTACTTAAGTAGTTTCGTCTCTCCCAGCTCGGTCCTAGCACAACACCAAGCACCATACCACGCACCATACCATGCACCATACCTAGCACCATACCATACCAAGCACCATACCATACCATGCACCATACCAAGCACCATACCATGCACCATGCCAAGCACCATACCATGCACCACACCAAGCCGTGGCCAAGCACCATACCAAACACCCGCCCTCCACATGTTCTCCCCGTCGCTCCCCCTTCCGCTCCGTAGCCATAATTAACGTGCTCGAGATGTCTCGGCATGCCCCCACCTGCCGCCAAAAGGTGCAAGAGAAACCCGATTCGACCAAGATGTAGTAGTGCTGGTTCCACTGACTGGGAGACCTCAGGTTGGGACGGCGCTGACCACGAATTGCATGAGGCGAAAATTCAAGCAGGAATCCAGTTGTGCGAACATTTGTTGCGTCTTTACGCAAGTGGTAAGATGGACGCTAAAACTATGTGTATGTTATCGCATTTTGCGGTTACAGCTGGGGTGGATAACGACGATCTGCGGGCCTACGCGCTGGCGCCAGGCAAGCAGACGGGCAAATACAGTGCACACTTAAAGGCAGCGTTACCTCAGTCAGAAAGCGCCCCAGAACTCCACGTGCTTAGACTACCTGCGCACATCAAAGGGCAGAGACAAACTAAAGATATCCCTGTGGCTCCCCCCCACGAGCTACTCGAGGCTGAGCTGAACACTTTGAGAGATGAAGGCCGATACCCAGAGCCGCCAGACCCAGAGGAGTGGGCCTCCACGTTTCGACGGCACCCGCGCAGATTGAGGGCGGGGGACACGCGGGACGTGTTCCCCGTGGCATTGTACCTAGACGGCGTTCGTTTCACACGAACCGTCGGCGCTGGTCGCGCCGACTCAGTGATCGGTTTCACAATTTTCAATCTGGTCACACAGAAAAGACACCTTGCAGTTGTATTACGCAAAGCAGAATTATGTAAGTGCGGGTGCCGTGGATGGGACACACTTCACGGCGTGATGGAGTACTTGAGGTGGTCGTTTGCTGCTGCTGCTGATGGCGTTCGTCCTGAAAAAAAATGGGATGGATCCGATTGGGGCCCCGACTCGCCTTCGGCGAAGCTCGTTGGTCATGCCCCTGTAGCTCGTTATGTGCTCACGCAGATCCGCGGAGACTGGAGCGAGTATTGCAACACCCTGGGGTTCCCAACATGGTCCTCGCATAACTTCCCCTGTCTATTTTGCAGCGCCAACAAAACAAATTTGTTCGACTTCGTGGGCGTGACTCTGGACGACATGGGAGTTTGGGGCGAACACAAACTTTCATACGACGCTGACTGCGATGGGCACGAGATCCGAGTTCTGATAGATACTGAAGCTAAGCGAGCACGTGTATTAGACATACTCTTTACTGATAAGAGGCGCAAGGCACTTGGTCGTATATGCGTGGCAGCCTGTCCTGAATTGAATCTTCAAAAGTTGGATAGGCTAGAACCTTCCAGGGAATTATTTGACACGATGAGCTTCGAGAATGCGCCGCTGGGATTCACAGCTACATTCTGGAGGCAACGCTGGGATGGCACACGCTTGAACGACCGAATGCACCGCAGAAATCCATTGTTTCACGAATCCGTCGGCATTCGCCCCGACGACATGCACATCGACACCCTGCACACGCTGTACCTCGGAATATTTGCGAGGACGACGGGTACAATAAAACCACTCCCCTTTCTCCCTCCCTCTTCCTTCCCCCGTTCCTACCCCCTCCCCAAACCGCACATCTACCGCGCACCTACCGAAAATCTACCGTTCGTCTACCGCTGACCCCCCCCGCTCCCCGATCCCAGCCAGCCGGTCGTTGTGGCCCGCGGCCTCCGCCCCAATCCATCGCCCCGCCCCCATGAGACGAAGCTGGGGGGGAGCGGGGGCGAGGGGGAGGGAAAAGAAAGCAGAGGAGGAAGAAACCAGGAGAGGAGGGGAGGGAAAACGAGAGGAGGGGAGGGGAGGGAAAGGTGGGCGGGGAGGAGGACGCAGGAGGACACAGGAGGAGCGGATGATCCGATTTACAACCGAACAAGCAAGAACATAAGCGGCCTCTCTGATCCAGGACCCAGTGGGGTCTAGAGGGGGTGCCCTTAAGGTGGGGCGCAACATGTTTGCGACCTCCTGCAAAGGTTTTGCCACGCTGTCATTTGGGCGGCCATCGACGAAGATATATTTGATTGTGCAGGTGATATTCAAGCAAGGTTGGGTCTGAGTGTACGGCGTATCTTTAACAACTACCAGAGCTGGTGCAACAGAAATAACATCGACCCCAACATGCGGTTGCGTGAGCTAACGTCCAAGATGATCGGAGGTAGTTCGGACGTGTACGTCATGAAAACGAAAGCTGCGGAAACAGGGGTGCTCATGAGGTGGGCTACCGACTTTGCTCTTGAATATAGAATGGTGCTGAAGTTCGGAAATGAGTTGTATGAGGCAGGCAAGTCGCTGATAGAATACATGAATATTCTGCGAGATCATGACAAACTTATTCCTGGCCCCAAGTGCAAAATATTGATGGAGTTGTGTATACGGCACCTTGTTCTAATGGATCAGTCCGAGCAGGAGTTCCTACCCAAATCGCATCTCTTCGTACACCTCACAGCTAGGATTCCTGAGTATGGTAATCCACGGCTGTACTCAACATTCCTCGACGAGGGCCTCAATTTAATCCTTGCTGGCGTGGCATCTGCCTCGCACAGGTGCACGTTCGAGCGCTCGATATTCGAGCGCATTAGATTGTTGCCATACGTGCAAGAAACGTCAGCGTGGGCTGCTATATAAATGTGGCCTCGCACACCTTGCCATGAGCCTTTCTTCAGTGCCCGGGACTGGAACCATGCACGCATAGGCGCGCTGGCAAAATCAATGTCCTCGCTCACGTTGGCATCTCTCGAGGGCCCCCCATTCCAGTTCCCACCCCCCGTCGAGGCCTCGTCACGGCGCATCGGTGACGCATGGGATCAAGTTTCGGGGCGCATTGGCGATGCATCACCTGGGCCACTTTTCTTAACGTGGGCAACGTTGGCCCGACCCTGCACCATCGGCCGCCCGAGAGGACGTGGGCGCGAAGATCCTGGCGACGGGCAAGGCTGCCGAGCAGGGCAAACTCGTGGTGCTGTCGCCGTACTGCGGCTTGGAGACGGCGGTCATGGCTGCTCGGGAGGAGACGCCAGCTTTCAAACAACTCGGATGGCAACAATAGTTGCAACTCCGAGGAGTGGGACTAAAAGGGCGAGGAGGAGGATGAGGAGGGGGGAGGCGGAGGAGGAGGAGGAGGAGGAGGAGGAGGAGGAGGAGGAGGAGGGAGGAGGACAGAAGAAGAGAGCGGACATATATATATATATATATATATATATATATGGATAGTGCGTAGAGGGGTAGGGCGAGGGAAAAGGAAGGGAAGGCACCCGGATGGAAGGGGGGCGGAAGGGCGAAACGGGGATAGTGAAGGCGAGGCGGGATCGGGGCGAAACGACGGCGAGGGGGTAGGAGGATGATGAGGAGGAGGAGGAAGAGGAGGGGGAGGAGGAGGAGGAGGAGGAGGAGGAGGAGGAGGAGGAGGAGGAGGAGGAGGAGGCAAGGGGGGAGGAGAAGGAGGGAGGAGGAGGAGGGATGCGGAGGGATGATCAGGGAGGAGGAGCAAGAGAAGACTGGCGACGACATCAAAGACCCCTCCCAACCAACGCTCCCCGCTTGCTCAGAAGAGTGATGGGGGGGAGGCGCTGGGCAAGGTCGCAGGCGGGTCAGGTCGCGAGTGAATCGCGGGTGGGTCGCGGGGAGGGTCGCGAGCGAATCGCGGATGGGTCGCGGGCTGGGTCGCGATCGGCTCGGTCGGTCGCGGGGTGGATCGCTGGGCGGGTCGCGGGCGGTTTGCCAAGAGCAAGAGTCGCAGACTGGCGGCGGGAGCCACGTCTAACAGCGCCGAACCCGCCCCGCGGACGCCGCAAAACAAGTTGCCCCCCTCCCCCCTTTCTCTGCACCCCCAGCTGGGGCTGGACATCGAGAGCCACTGCTACGACAACAACCCCTCGCTCAAGGCCCACTGCGACTGGGTGCACGACTCGCTGCTGCAGCACGTGGGCTCCGTGAACATACCGTTCGACTTCAACGCGGCCCGCGGGGGAACGATCATAAGGAGGGGGAGAAGGAGGAGGGTGGGGTATAAGGGGAAGGAGAAGCAGGGGGAGGAGGAGGTGGAGGAGGAGGAGGACAAGGAGGGGGAGGAGGAGTAGGAAAGCACACGTGAGGAGAAAGGGGTCAATATGCAATATCCAGGACGCTCGAGGAGATCTAACACGCGTAAAATTTGTTGTTGCCTGTGTGTGATGTTCGTCTGTAGTAAAAACGTTACACCCACCCATCACATCGGATGTGTTTGTTGCGGTGTCTCCCAGGTCGACGTGGCTACACTGCCAGCTGCCCACATGGTGCTGACGGGCCCTTCGTGTTTGCCGTTCAGCAGGACGGGAAAACAACATATGTGGGACGACCCGCATGCGGTTTCTTTTTCCACGGCGATAGAGCTGATCACTCATCAAGCTGGCCGCCGTGATACCAAGTTACAGATTTTCGTGATTGAGAATGCGATGGGGCTCGCAGACAAGACGGGAGGCACTTCGCATCTCCAAGACGTAATTTCCCTAATGAAGGGTGATCTCGGAGATGATTGGGACGTGTGGCACTGGACAATGAAGACACAATTCTGTGGACTGCCGCAAAAACGAGTGCGTTTGTACATTTGTGGACGCAAGAAGAGCAAGTTTCAAACACGTCTAAGGTTGAATCCAAACGATATGAAATTGACACACATTGATCTGGTCAAGTTCCTGGACCCGTCTCTTCCTCATCAGCTTCATCAGCTGACGGACCTCCAGAAGCGCACCTTGAATTCGTACCAGGAGCTCGCCAGAAATCGCAACGTCCCCGACGGCTCGATTGCGTGCTGCGATCTTTCTAGGTCGTTTGGAAAAGTTCGGAAGCCAGAGCTCCACATCGGAGCGGTGCCCACGCTCACAACAAAGAATAGGCACTTGTGGATATTCAAAGTGGGTGATCCCGACGCGTTCCAGCGATATCTGAGTGATGCTGAGCGCCTCCAGTTGCAAGGGTTTGATCCCTCGTGCCTCGCCCGCATCCCCGACGCTGTCAGGGCGACGGGAAACGCCATGTCGATGCCAGTTGTGGGCTTGGTGATCGCCACGGCTTATAGTTATTTCTCGGGCTAGCCGCCCATTGGAATGCATGCGTGTTTGGATTGTGTGTTTTCGGCTGATGCCGCCACGCAGTTAAAGATACAGAGGGATAGGGGAGGAGGGGGAGGAGAGGGGGGGGAGGAGAAGGGAGGGATGGGAAGGAGTGGAACGGGGGGAGGGAGGTCGACAGCACTCGGGGCGACGTCGTTTGGACGAGCCTCGGAGGCGGCAGTCGTTTGGACGAGCCTCGGAGGCGGCAGTCGTTTGGACGAGCCTCGGAGGCGGCAGCCGAGAACGGACGGCTCGGGAGCTGCAGCGTCGAGCGGTGGAGACGACCGCAGCAGTGGCTCGCCCTTCCCGAGGCCTGTCCCGTTCCCCCTCCTTCCCCCTCCCTCCCTCCCCCTCCCTCCATCCCTCCTCCTCCTCCTCCTCTTCCTCCTCCTCCCTCCTCCTCCTCCTCCTCCTCCTCCTCCTCCTCCTCCTCCTCCTCTTCCCTCCTCCTCCTCTTCCCTCCTCCTCCTCCGCTTCCTCCTCCTCCTCCTCCTCCTCCTCCTCCTTCTCCTCCGCCTCCCTCCTCCTCCACAAAAAAACTACTACTATACTACTACCGCGTACGACCACCACTACCACTATACAACCTACTTGGACACTACTACACAACACCAACTTCACTAACACCCTTCTAGTACTACATTACCACAAATTATGTTTACGACTCGTACTACTACTTAAAAGTACAAACTATGTTACTAAAACTCTAGCGCGTATACACATCAGGTGCCGATCAAGGGGGGGCAAGATGAATGAACGCGATGTGAAATCGATGTGATGACGCACGCGAGGGAAAACCATTATAATGCGACGACACAAAATTTCAGATATTTTGAAATATTTCAACGGGTGCGAGATTTCATGAAATTCCGGACCCCTGGGAAGGAGCCAGGGTGTCGAGCAGGAGACCGCGAGACGAGAGGACCCTCAAAAAGTTGTGGTACATCTTCTTGTTCCGCTTCAGCAGCGGGTCAAAGTGCGGAGTTGGCAGGCTGTCAACATCGGTCTCACTGATCGGCAGCCTCATGCGCTTTTGAATCTCCTTCAGGCGCGCGCGGCCAGCCTCGCCCACGACGTTCCCCACCTGGCGGCAGCCAGCGACCGAAGGGGTCAGGGGCGCGCGGCCGCGGGCGAAGGAGGGCAGGTTCCTCGGGGAGCCCGACGCGTCGTAGATCGAGCACCCCTTCAGCAACGCACTGCGCGCCGCCTCTTGGGACGGACAGGGGCAGGGAGCTGCGGCTTGGCGCCGAAGAGCTTCGCTGACCACCCACTGCGCGATCCCGGCATGCTTGCCCCCCATGGCGTCCAGGGAGCGCGGCGGGCCCACGTCGTCAGGCTCCCATCCAGCAAGCCAGTTGAGAGAATCGATCGCGCCGTTCGCCAATTCGCGCTCATGCCGCCGCCGAGCGCCAGCGATGCGGGCGCGGCTGCCGCCCCAGCTGGCCGGCGGCCTGGCCAGGCGAGAGAATGGGAACGCGTCTCGACCCCCGCTCGCCAGGGCCAGCGGCGCGCGCCGGGCCGCAGTAGTTGCCCGGCTGGCGGGGGCCCACTCCACCGGCCGTGTCTGATAAGTCATGACTGCACGGGCGGCGCGAGGGCGCGTGCTCGGGACTTGTTTCCCCGGCCGCCCCCGCCGCCGCCCCTGCCTCCGCCCTTCGCCGCGCCCTCGGGCACCTCGCGCGAGGCCCGCGCGGCTGCCGCGCCCGCGGCGACCGCCTCGGCCCTCTTGCACCCTGCATCAGCTCGCACTCCTCCTCGGCCCTCCTCGACACGTGCGAGCGGAGGCTGGGGGCCATGAGCTGGTCGACCCCGGTCAGCGGCGACAAGTACTTCGCGTTCGAGTGCGAGGCCGCGCCGCTAGTCTTGTGCGCGTCCACCAGGAGGTTCAACCGGAAGGCCGCCACCTCCAAGCAGGAAAGCCCTCCTAAGTTCAACTGATCGAACCCGCCAGACAGAACTCGGAGTTCGTGAGCGACTCGATCCGCCGAAGCGACCCCCCTCTCCCGCAGGAAGCGCTCCAGCCAAGACCGGGGGGACCCGTTCAGATCCACCATCATCTTGCACGTGCGCAGGCAGGTGCGGTCGGTCGGCAACCGGTGGTGGTCCCACGCCACGTTCGAGCTGTCCGCCACCGCCCTCTTAAACTCCTTCCGCCTCTCCCCTTGCTCGTCCAATCGACCCACAGCGTACGCGCGTCAGTGACCAAATCGTCGCCGGGCCTCTGACCAGGGAGCTCTTCGGGAGCCCAGACGCTCGTCGAGGCGGTCGGTGAGTGGCAACCGGCCCACAAGAGCAGCCGGTGGTGGGGTCGCCGTGCCCTCCACCGGCTCCGCCCCCGCTCCGGCCCAGGGCGGGGCGCCTAGCGCGACCCGCAGCTCGTCAGCCCGCTGGGCCGCGTAGTCGACGACCCTTTCCTCGTCCACCTGCTCGACCCTCGCCCAGCGCCCGCAGCCGTCTAGCCAGCACAACGCCTGCGCCCCATCACAGAGCGCGCCCTTCGGCAGCGGGCCCACCAAGGTGCCGACCGGCATGTCAGGGAGGGGCTCCGCCAGCACCCACGGGCGCCTGGAAGCCGTCCACGCGAACAGTTCCCGGCCAGGGCGCTCCGCTCCTTCGGCGGTGACCACGCTCCGCGGCTCCTCCGCCTCGGCCTGGCCCTGCTTGAGCATCGTTTCCTGGCACTCGGCGGCGAGCTCCAGGATCTCCTCGGTGCTCGGGCGCCGGCGGAACAGGTAGAGCCGGCGGTCGTCGGGCGGGCCCCCCGCCGCCTGATCCAGGAGCGACCCGCCCGGTGGCCCTGTCGCGGGGTTCCTCCCGCTCAGGTCCTCCTCCCACACGTCGCCGTCGGCCGAGAGCACCCAGTAGGCCGCGCGGCCGCGGAGGTGCCCTCGACGGTCTCCCTTGCGGGCCGGACACAACACCAGCCGCATGTGGTCCATGGCCTCGCCGTCATACGAGACCCGGACCACCGCGCCGACCGCCAGGTCAGCGCACCCCGCCCCCCCGGCGAACGGGGGCAGGAAACGGCGTGCGACCATCATCTTCGCGAGCTCGGCGGCGCCGGTAGCACTGCAAGGCTCGCGCGGCCTCCAGCACCAACGCCACGATCACACCCGGCGCCGCGGCGAACACCCAGCCCACAGGATCGGGCTCTGCCCCGCCAGCCAGCGTCGCGCAGACCTGCGGCGCCGCCGGGCACGGCGGTGCCTCGGGGCACGCCGGGCAAATCTCGCTCGGGTCGGGCGGCAGCCACGCGGGCGGGCACACGGCCTCCAGCGCGCACGGCGGCAGGGATGGCTTGGGAGGCGGCCGCGGGCCTCCTGGCAGGAGGGTCACCAGGTGAAGGAGCCCCACCCCGAGCAGGGCGAGGAGGCTTGGCGGCTGATGCATCTCAGACCGAAAGACAGCTTGAGCGTACATGGCAGCAGGGGTGTTAGCGACAATGGTCGAAAACGATAACATCACTAACATCACATGTGAGGCTCCTCTGCTCAACAACCCGTTCAAAAACCTCCATCCGTTGGGTTTTTGAAGGATTGTGGCATTTGTTGTTTTTCTGCCTTCCGACGGCCCGAGACGGCCCAAGTGCCCCCAAGACACGGCCCCAAGAGGCCCCCAAGACGGCCCCAGAGGTCTGCAAAGCGCTCAAGATGGCCTCCAAGACGGTCCAAGAGCCCTCGAAGACGTCCTCCAAGAAGGCCCGAGAGGGTCAAAATGGCCTCCAGACGGCCAAGATGACCTTCAAGATGCCCACGTGTTCCCCGAAGGCTTTCCAAACCGACTCGAGGAACACATGGTCCGATAGCTGGGCAGGTCTGGCCTCAACGTTCGGCCACATAGGAGCTTCCAAAAAGGCAGGGGGCGGCGGTGATTTGCCGTAGGCGTCTTCGATCCGCAGCCCCCTGTTGCTTGCAACAGGGGTGCCTGGCGTGCCGAATTATATGGCTTTTGGTTTTGGTTCTTTTTCCAAAAGAACTCCCCCTGGGGCTTCGGCCCGTCCCGCCGGCCACCCGGAAAGGATCTCAAGGAGCTCGATCTGGAAAACAATCCTCCAAGATGGTTCAAGATGGCCTCCAAGATGGCCACGTTGGCCCAAGATGGCCTCCAAGATGGTCCAAGATGGCCTCCAAGTCCGCCCAAGATGGTCCAAGACAGTCTCCAAGGCCCCAAGCGGCCAGAGAGGTCCCAGACACCTACCTGGGTGCCCAAGAAGCTCCAAGACGGCCAAGTCGGCCAGAGAAAGGCCCCCAAAGACGGCTACCGACGCGTTCAGACGTGCCAGGAACCCACCAAGAGGGAAGTTCGGCTCGAAGATGCCATAAACGGCCCAAGAGGCCATACAATTAGGCCCCAGGAAGGCCTGAAGTGGTCGAAAACATTGTTGATTTTCCTTAGGTTGTTGAAGCGGGTCCTTCCGTCGGAATACTTTTCGGCCTTCCGACGGCCCGAGACGGCCCAAGAGCCCCCAAAGGTCGCCGAAAGATCGCCCAAGAGGCCTCCAAGATGGCCCCAGAACGGCCCAAGAGGGCCCCAAGACGGCCCCAAGAGGCCCCCAAGACGGCACAGGAGGCCTTTAAGGCGCCCAAGATGGCCTCCAAGACGGCCCTGGAGCATTCCAAGAGGGCCCCAAGTCGGCCCATAGAGGCCCCCCAAACGGCTTCCGACGGCGTCAGACGGACCAGGAGCTCACCAAGACGGCCGAACATGGCCCTAAGATGGCCCTAAGATGGCCCAAGAGTCCTCTAAGAGGGCCCGAAAAGGCCCAAATCATTGATTTCCCATGGTTTTTTGAAGAATTGTGACAGGGAGGCTCATGGAGGCCCAGAGAGGCCCCCCCAACGCGACGGACTGGCCAGGGGCCCACCAAGACGGCCGAAGTTGGCTCGAAGCTGCCCAAGACGGCCTCCAAGAGGGCCTCCAGGAAGGCCCGAAAAGGCAGAAATTGGTGATGTCCCATTAATTGTTGACGGATTGTGGCAGTTGCTTTTGTTCTGCCTTCCGAAGGCCCGAGACGGCCCAAGAGCCCCAAACGATCGCCCAAGAGGCCCAAGACGGCCCCAAGAGGCCCCCAAGACGGCCCAAGAGGGCTCCAAGATGCTCAAGACGCCCCCCAAGACGGCCCACGAGCCCTCCAAGACGTCCTCCAAGAAGGCCCGCAAGGGTCAACATGGCCTCCAGGCGGCCAAGATGAACTTCAAGATGCCTACGTGTTCCCCGAAGGCTTTCCAAACCGATTCGGGGGACACATGGTCCGATAGCTGGGCAGGTCTGGCCTCAACGTTCGGCCACATAGGAGCTTCCAAAAAGGCAGGGGGAGGCGGTGATTCGCCGTAGGCGTCTTAGATAAATACAAGCATTACTCACTGCGTGGAGCTCCCCATATGTGCATATCATGTTTTATGTCATGCCATAGTGAGCGTCTGCTCATGGGCGTTTGACTATGACAGCGCGTCCACATGGGCGACAAGATGCTGGGCATGAAAACGCACAAACCGCCTGAAGCATCCCCACCAATTGGCCGCGAACGGGCCCGTGCCCTACCCCCGGCGGCTCCTTTTAGGGGTGCTGAAACCAGCGCCCTGCCTGAAACATCTCCAACATGTGTTCTGAAAACCAAAAGTGTTGGGCATGAAAACGAGCAAACCCCTTGAGACATCCTCACAAACTGGCCGCGAACGGGCCCGTGAAAACACCCCTGGCGGCTCCCCTTAGGGGTGCTGGAACCAGCCCCCCGCCTGAGACATCCTCAGAATCTGCTCTCCAAGCGAAGGAGGTTGAACATGAACACACGCAAACCGCCTGAAACATCCCCACAAGCTGGCTGCGAACGGGCCCGTGAAAACACCCCTGGCGGCTCCCTGTAGAGGTGCTGAAACCAGCGCACCGCCTGAGACATCCTCAATACCTCATAATAAAACCAAGGGTGTTGAACATGAAAGAAGCAAGCCGCCTGAGACATCCCCACAAAATGACCGCGAACGGGCCCGTGCAAACACCCCTGGCGGCGCCCCTTACGGGTGCTGAAACCAACGCCCCGCCTGAGACATCCTCACTAGCTGCTCTGAACGCAGAAGGTGTTGAACATGAAAACAAGCAAACAAACCTGAGACATCCCCACACAATGACCGCGAACGGGCCCCTGCACACACCCCTGGTGGCCCCCCTTAGGGGTGCTGCAACCAGCGCCCCGCCTGAGACATCCTCACTATCTGCTCTGAAAGCAGAAGATGTTGAGCATGAAAACAAGCAAACCGCCTGAAACATCCCCGCAACATGGCCGCGAACGGGCCCGTGCTAATACCCCTGGCGGCTCCCCTTCGGGGTGCTGAAAGCAGCGCCCCGCCTGAGACATCCTCCAAATCGGATGTGTGTTAAGTAAGTCACATTAAGAGAAGATCAAAGTATGCGTAGGTCTGAATATTAGTAAGTATGTGTATGAGTACGTCGGGGTATGAGTAAGTCTGACTATGAGAAAGTCAGTGTATGAGAAAGTCTGTGTCTGAGTAAGTCTGTGCATGTGTAGGTCTGAGTATGAGTGAGTCCAAGTAGGAGGAGACGGGAGAAGGAGGGGGCGAGAAGAGGATGGAGGAGTAGGGGGCGTCCAAATAACAACAAGAACCCCATCTTAGGATAGCGAGACTGAGTATGAGTAAGTATGAGTATGACTTGGTCTGAGTATATATGAATATGATCATGAGAAAGTCTGAGTATGAGTAAGTCTGAGTATATGACTAGGTCTAAGTATACATGAGTCTGAGTAAGAGTAAACCTGTGCATGAGTAAGTTTGAGGAGGAAGAGAAGAAGGACGAGGAGGGAGGACAGGAGGGGTTATGGTTCTGGTTGGAGTCGGCGCCGTCCAAGTAATAACAAAAACCCCATCTTAGGATATGGGGAATAAGTCACGCAGCGCCCAGAAGCCGCAACAGCGACTCTCCCCCAAGGGGTCGGCTGTGCGGCGTACGCCAAATAATCATACTGCCCCTCGTTCTTCGCACCACAACGTTCTTTCCTCCCCCTGATCCCTCTCGGCTTCCCCGACCCCAGCCACGGCCAATGCAGAAGCACGCAGCTAGATTCGACTGCTCTGACAAAAAGAACTCGCAAACCAAGACTGTGGCCCGACGTGGCCCCCCCCCCGATGTTCTCAATGCGGCGCGTCTCTGCGCAACCCAGAGACGGCGCCAGCGCCCCATCCTCGCGAAAATGAGCCCCAGGCCCCGGGGCGATGCCGCTTGGACTATGAACCCCTGATCGTGGCTCAACTCAGGACACTGTCACTCACGGTCGGCAGCACGACGTAAGCCTGCAGGTAGACACTCAGAGAACTATCGCGAAGCATCCTCCCCATCATGGCGGGTGGGGGGCAGTCACCGAAAGTACGCCCGAATATATGCCCCGAACACATGCCCGAGCGTGGCCGAAGGCCGAGCGTGACATATCCTCGCCGCTGGAAGCGAAGACGATTCTCAATGGTGGTGTCTAGAGGCCTCCCAAATGGGGTCGGGGGGTCGCTCCGAATCACCGATGCATCGCGGATGCACTGGCGACGTCGGCGATGCATCGGCAACGTCGGCGCGGAGATCGAGCCGCGACGCCGATGCATCGGCGATGCGGTGCGATCCTCCGACCCCGCCTACTCGCTAAGGTGAATACTTTTATCGGTCGCAACTTCGGACCTGCATTCGATCGCGACTCTCTCTTCGGGCGTTGAGCTTTTCGCCTGACAGCGGAAAGGGGGATAGTCCGACTCACTCGTGGACTCGGAAGAAGGCCACTGACATCGGCGGCCCTCCTGGGCGGCCAACGACCTTGCAAGATCGGTCCATGGACCCCTCCAAGGGTCCATCGTGGCCCGTTTGCCGAAGCGCATCCAGCCGTGGCGATCACAATGGAACGAAGATCCAGAAACAGAAGAAGAGCAAGATCGACCTGCATCGCACAAACCACGCGGGTCTGCGGAGTTTGTGTTTGTGCAGTGGTTGCGGCTTCGAGACAAAAGCCCCCGGGAGGCCCACAGAGTAGGGCGACGAGATCTCCACACATCCACTGCCTCTGGCCAGGCCCATCCTGAGCCCAGTAGCAATGCATACGCCGCCCTGGCCAAGCCAAGAGGGCATATACACCGCCCCTGGGCCCCTGATGGGCCTGGCCAGGAGCAGTGACAATATGTATAGATTTCGTCGCCGTGTGTGCATATATACATATGTTTATATATAATATATATATATAGAGAGAGAGAGAGAGAGAGAGAGAGAGAGAGAGACAGAGACAGAGAGACAAGACAAGACAAGACTGCATTGGCGCTTCGCGCCAATGCAGTCTTGTTCCGGACGCTTCTCGGAAAAGCAATAAGTCACCGCGTGTTTCCGACGTCGGCGACGGCGACGGCGGCGGTGGCGACGACGACTACGAATACGACCACGATCACGAGGACCACCGCCGCCACCAGCACCACCACCACAACAACCACCACCACGACGACGACGACGTCGACGACGCCGACGACAACGACGACCACGACGACGATGGGGCTCTCGTCTGAACTGCAGATGGGGCGCTCGTCTCTCGAGGGCCTCTGGAAGCTCCCAATGGGACCAAAAGCGCTCAGAAACTTGGCCCTTCCTCGTCGTCGTCCTCCTCCTCCTTCTCCTCCTCCTCATCTTGCTCCTCTTCCTCCTCATCCCACTCCTCCTCCTCTTCCTCTTCCTCTTTCTCCTCTTCCTCATCCTCCTCCTCATCCTCCTCCGCTTCTCCTCCTCCTTTTCCTCTTCCTCCTGTTCCTCCTCCTCCTGCTCCTCCTCCTCTTCCTCCGCTTCCTCCTGCTCCTCCTCTCGGGCAGGCCGCGGGAGCGAGCGCTCGGGGCGTCAGTAGGCGGGCTACGCAATAATGAGGCGGCAGCCCGCGATGACAGGCCGACAACTCCTGCTCCCCCGTAGGACGACGACGACGACGACGACGACGACGACGACGACGACGACGACGGCGGCGACGACGATTGGTCACTTCCTGAATGCCTGGAGGGGTCCTGGACGCTTGTGGGGCTTCTGAGGTCCTTTCGAACCACCGTCCTGCGAACTACGGCATCGTGGAGTGTAAGAGAACTGCCGGAAACTATCTTGGAACGGTGTGGGCTCGCGTTTGAGCTCGTGGTGACTCTCCGGACCAAAGGACTCACTTTGGGGCTGTTCTGGGCCGTCTTAGAGCCCTCTTAGGCCGTCCCGTAACCCTCTTTTGGCCATTTTGGGAGGCCCGGCCGGCCAGGGGCTTTTCGGGGGCCCTGTTGGGATACTGTTGGGGCCTCCTGTGTCTCTTTTGGGGCTCTCTTGGGAGTTCTCGGGGCCCTCTAGGGCCCCTCTTGGGCCGCCTTGGGCTTCTCTTGATCCGTCCTGGAGCTCTTTGGGGTAGTTTTGGGTCGCTCACAGAGGCCTCGGAGGCCGTCCTGGGACGATCTTGAGAATCTCTGGGGATGCCGTGGACGCTGCGAAAGCGGAAAAAGCTAATATCTTCAAAAACGTACGTTTCAACAAGGACTGGGACGAGTTTTGGCTCTTGGGGGTCTCTTTTGGGGCCTCTTGGACCGTCATGGGGGCCTCGTGGGCCGTCTTGAAACCATATTGGTTCTCTTGAGCGCTGATGGGCCGTCTTGGGGCCCGTTTTGGGCCCGTGGGTTCCGATCGGCAGTGGCGTCCAACTGCCTGGAAGGCCGCCGGGACTCCGAAAGGGCGTCCAGGGCGTTCGTTGGGTGGAGGGCAAGGGCGTCTGGGGTGTCCCGGGGGGGGGGGTCCAGTTTAGGAGGGGGGTGGGGGGGGGGGTCCGGGTAATCCAAAGGTAAGAATCGGGGATGGACAGAACCCCCTTTAGTAAAACGTGGTTTAGTGAAAACGACCAAAGGCCCAAACCTGGCGGGCGCAAGCCTGGAAAATAACGGCCACGGCGCCCTCTCGAGAACCGAAAACGGACAATTCACTAATCGACGTGTCACTGTTGGGGGTTCTGTCCACCCCCGAAAGAATAGGGATATGTATATGTATAAATAAACAAATAAATGAATAAATAAATGGAGGGTGGAGCGCGTCATGGAGGGCTGCCGTCGTCGCGACTGGCCCCCCTGCGATGGAAAACCACCAGATCGGCGCGCGCCGCGAGACACCGCCGGCCCGCCTTGCTCAGGAAGTGCGGGTCGGGAGTGTCCTCGTCGCGGGGGTCGGGATCGGACGCAGACGAGCGAGAGAGGGAGCTTCTCACGAGATGTTCGGAGGAGTGCTGTCAGCGGCGATGCAGGGCACGACGTGTCGAGCAGCAACAGCCAGAGCGCACCTGAGCTACCTGCGCTCCGAAACTGCAGTAAACCCTTATCATAGGCGTGCGCGATAAGGATGCAAGCGCCTTGGACGTCCATGTCGAAGCTTTTCGAGGAGGCAGTATGCAGGAGTAGGATGGACCGGAAAGGGAGGATGCAGGGGTAGGACGGCCAAGGGTGGACCGAGGAGGCAAGGAGGACGCAGGGGCACCCTTGGGGAAACTGCCCATCCTTGCTGTGCGGGTTGACTGCAGTGGAACGGCAGGGAGAGCGGCCGTGGAGCGGGACAGAGGACGGCGCCACGCTCAGAGCACGCAGCACCCCGCGCGTGCTGCGGGCGGCCCCAGGCCTCCGCGGGAGCCGTGCGGAGTGGCCTCGCGCTGGCGGAGCGCGATCACTGGGAGTGGGGGTCCTCGGCGGCCGGGCATTCGCCCTGCACCCCGTGCGCGCTGCCCGCTGGGGCGCTGCAGGCGACCGCGGGGGAGGGCACGAGGCGCGACAGCCCCGGCCGCTGCACAGAGCGGCGGCGGAGCGCCGCCTGCCTTCTCCCCCGCATCCTGCCTGTTTCCTACCTCCTCCTGCCCCTGTCGCCTCCTGCTCGGCCTTCGCCCCCCCCCCTCTCTCCCCCCTCACCCTCTCCATTCTCGTCCGCCCTCGCCCTCCCCCATCAGGCCTCCCCCCTGCGCCTCCCTCCTCACCCATGCGTTGCCTGCCAACCTCCCTTCCTTCCCCCCTCTGATTTCCCTTCCCTTCCCAAGGTGTTCATCTCCTCCTCCTCCTCCTCCTCCTCCTCCTCCTCCTCCTCCTCCTCCTCATTGGGCCATCTTAGGAAATGTGGAAGACGAGGACAAGGAGAAGGGGCACGAAGGACATGACAACGAGGGAGGAGGAGGAGTGGCAGGAGGAGAAGCGGGTGAGCAGAGGCGGAGACACACGTTCTCCAGAGGGCGCGGGAACAGAGGAAGATGACGATGACGGGTAGGCAGACGGGCAGGCAGAGGACTACCACGGAGGGAGAAGAAGAGAGCAAGGGGGAGGGCCTTTCGTCGCGACAGTTTCGCCTCACGATGCGGGCGCGTCGGCACTCGAGCCAGACCTCGGATCTCTGGCGGCCGCTCGGGACGCCTCGGTCGGCGAGGCGCGGCTGTGGAAGCGCATCCCGAGGCGAGACAAACTCTGAAGAGCCCACGAGAGTCCGAGAGCTCCCGACAGGTCCGCGACGGGAAGGCGCAGGGGAGGGCTCGACTCCCCGGACCGCCGACGCCATGACTTCAGTGCCACCGCGGACACCCGAAGCCTCGACCCCTTCCACGGGGCCGCTCGTTCATCCCGAGCGGTTTTCGACGGCCCCAAGCCCCGGAGAGAACCTCCAGAGGCTCACTCCGGCCAGAAACCTCCCGCTGTTCGACGGCGAGCGAGGGGGGGGACGTGAGAGAAGGAGGAGGCCTTCTCAGAAGGCGGCGGGGCTTCCGAGAGGCCCTCGCGCCTGCTGAGAGGCTTTCTGCGTCTTCGGGGAGAGCTCAGAAAAGGTCTCAGAAGGCCAAGCGACTTCCGAGCCTTCTGAGAAGGCCCGCCCCTCCAAGACCCCCGACGTCATGATTTGTTCATGACCCGGAAGTCTGGATCCATTCCCTGGGACCGGCTTCTCATCCTGAGTCGTTTTCTGGCGAAAAACCTCCCGTCGTGATTTGTTCACAACGCGAGGGGGCCTGGGCTTCTCGCTTCCCTCCTGGGCTCGCCGCCGAGCTGCGCTGTCTTCCCGACGCGAGGGCAGGAGAACCCAGAATCGAATCGACAAGGCGGAGGATCGGCGATCGGGCGATCGAAATGAATCGGGTCGGCGGGATTCGGCAGCCGAGTTGGGAGAAGTCGAATCGGCGGAAATCGGCGGACGAGAATGCCTCCATGACGTACTCGGACCGAAGTCGAATCGAATCGGAGTCGGAATCGGAAGCCGCCGAAGTCGAGTCGAATCGAATCGGAGGAATCGAAACGAGCCCTGCGCCTGCCCCCCGCGACCCTCCCTGAACAAATCGCCGCGGATCCTGGTCCGTGTAGTGGACGCGCCCCCCCACGACGCGGCACAGCAGCACCACGAGCAGGTCCGCCTCGGCGCCGCTGGCGAACCGCCGCACGACGACGACCGCGACGACGACGCCGACGACGACGACGACGCCGAGGACGACGACGACCACGACGACGATGACGGCGACGACGGCGACAATGACGACGACGACGCCGACGCCGACGCCGACGCCGACGCCGACGCCGAAACCGAAGCCGAAGCCGACGACGACGACGACGTCGGCGACGTGCGACGACGGCGACGACGCCGCGGCAGAGCAGCACCACGGGCAAGCAGGCCTCGGCATCGTCGGGCCCGCCGCACGGCCCGGCGTACTCGTCCTGGCCCGCGGGGCGCGGCGCAGACCCAGGCGTCCTCCTCCTCCTCCTCCTCCTCCTCCTCCTCCTCCTCCTCCTCCGGCTCTTTCTCCTCCTCCGCCTCCTCCTCCTCCCCCTCCTCCTCCCGGCACATGCCCCAAAAAGCGCACACGATCCTTCCTCTCTCCTGCCTCCTCAGAGCGAAGCGAGCGGCTGGCAGGAGGGCCTGCGCGTCGCTGGCGCTGAGGGACTGTACACCAGCCCGCGAGACACGGCCTCGAATCTGGCCTCCCCCTCCTCCTCCTCCGCCTCCTCCTCCTCCTCCACCTCCTCCGCCTCCTTCCCCTCCTCCTCCCCCTCCTCCTCCTCCTCCACCCCTCCTCCTCCGCCTCCTCCGCCTCCTCCTCCTCTTCCTCCTCCTCCTCTCCTCCCCTCCTCAGCTCGGCTCGGCGGGCTTTCGACTCTACATCGCAGCCGCGACAGCGGGCGGGGGACGAGAGACGCAGCCCACGCCCCCTCAAACTCGCCCGAGCAACCCCCGAACAAAAACGGGACGGCCCCCAGACAGCGAGCCCCTGCGTACTCAATAAATGGATCCGGCTTGATTTCCGGCCCTATGGGGCGGCTGTGTCCAGAGCGCCCCAGGAGGGCCCAAGAAGGCCCCAGGCCGCCCGGAGAGGGCACCACGACGGGCCAAGAGAGCTCCAACAGGGCCTTCAGACGGTCCAAGAAAGCCCCGAGTCGCCGAGCGGTCAATCTAAGACGCTCCGGATGGACTGCAGACAGCCCAAGCGGCCTCCAAGACGCCCCAAGAGGCCTCCCATAGCCCTCCCAAGAGAGCTCCAAGAGACAAACAATGTTTTTTGCCTATCGGGACACATACATCTTTAGCATACCCCCAAGCTGCCTCCAAGACCATCCCCAGACGGCACCAGAGGCTCCGAAGAGGCCCCGAGATGCCCCAAGAGGGCCCCTAGGCAGCCAAAGAACCGCGCAAGACGGCCCAAGAGGGCCCTCAGAGGGAACCCAGAGGGGTCCAAGAGGGGGAAAGCCAAATTGAGATTTCGAGCCCTCCGCCCCAAAGAGGCCCCCGCCAGCAGGCCCCTAAGAGGCCGCAAGAGGCTCCCGAGAGGCCGAAAAGAGGCCCCCATAGGATCCCAAGAGGCACCAAAAGGGCTTCCTGGCTGGCCCCAACAGCTCTGACCTCGAAACTCACAAACGACCGAGCGCCATACCGTCCCAACCCGATTATACACAGAACGGGGAACCAATTAGCACGGCGACGGTCAGACACTTGGGATACATTTGAAACTTCTATGGATAGATAGACGTGCTAGAACCATCGCGCGCTTCTCGCGCGCGCTCAAGTTCTATTGCATGCCGGTGAGCGATCTCACAAGCGAGTCCAGCCGCAGGATCGAAGAGTAGAAGGAGTCAGAGCAACTACCACTGTCAGGATCATGATCGTCAGTAAGTTGTTGCCACTCTCTCCCCCTCTCTCTCTCAATCGCTGTACCTCCGGTCGATGAAGGACCATTCGTTTCTCAGTCGGACATGGCAATTTCTACCTCCCGGTGCTGACACAATTACTGATTAATGCTTGGAGCTCCAGAACAGACCTCCTGTGACACAAACCATTTTGTTTCCAACACGAAATCCCACCAGCCCTGTGGGCACGGGTCGTTTAACGAATTCTTGTCTCTTCTCTTGCTACAACCCCTCCATTTCCTGCTCGGGGAGATTTATCACTGTTCCCTGTGAAGATACACCCCCTCGCCCAGGCGACCGGCAGTCAACTAGGAACGATGAGGACCCAATGAGGACCCCCCCCAAACCTTCCTTGTCAAAAGACAATACGAACACACACTCTACCTCCATATTCGGAGCATGCGCAAACAACCCGATGCGGCCCCCCCCCACCATCCCAGTCCAAAAACAATGCAAAGTACACTTTGGGGCAGAGCCAGGAGTCATGTTCGTGAGGCCCGCGAGAACTGTGTCTTGTTGTATGGTTTTTGACACGGGCGGCGGGGGTGTCAGCATATTGCCTGCTGTGCGCAGGGCTACCATCCCTGGTTAGAAAATGATGCAGCATGCACCTCGCGACTAAATCTGGATCATGCGCGGCCAACCCGCGATCACTGCCATGTGTTTGACAGGGACGACAGGGGTGGGGGCGTATGGCCTGCTGTGCGCAGGCCCACCAGACACAATGATGGGCATAGGTTTTCGACATGCTTCCCGATGCGTGCTGTCACGTGCGCAAGTGCACCTGACACACTCTGCACGTGCCCCGAACGTGGCGCACCTGGCGCGGCCAGAGAAGGCAGCACACCTGGCGCACGCGGAGGCACGTGGCGCATCTGGCGGACCAGGCGTGCCTGGCACGCTCGGGCCCCAGGGGTGCCTGGCGCGCGTGGCGCGCCGTGGCATCCACTTTTAATATCCCGATCCCTTTGCAAAGCTACCGCGGTGCTTCAAGCAGAGGGCCTTCGGCGCGGCGGAGACGGCGGCGGCGAGGGCAGAGGCGGCGAGACGGCGGTGGAAGGGCGAGGGCAGAGGCGGCGAGACGGCGGCGGAAGCGAAGTAAAGAAGGCGAGCCATCGCGCCACCACTCAGGGACCGAGCCCCGAGGTGGCGGTCCAAGTCCAAACGCCCCGCCTACCATTAGGTAGGGCGTGTCCCCCTACAGGCGGATTTTGGACGAATAATAAATGACACCTGTTCCAAAAATGCTAGGGACATGCGAAAACTCGAACAATCGTCCACTGCCTTGTTTCTCCAAATCGGCTTGCCCTATAGGGTTTCTAGCCCATCATAAGTAATTGGTCTTAAGGACCCCCCTTTCTCCAATGACACCCCCTTATTTCCAATGGCACTCGCCTCCCCCTTTTTTCCAGTGCCCCCCCCGTATTTCCAATGGCCCCCCAGCTATTTCCAATGGCGAGTCTTATGTATTCCGATGGCTCGTATGTACTCCTATGCTTGCTTGCTCTTGATTGCTTGATTGTACTTGCTTGTTTGCCTGCTTGCCCTTGCCTGCTTGCTCTCGCTCACTCACTTGCACTTGCTTGCTTGCTCTTGCGTGCGTGTTCTAGCTTGATCGCTCTTGTTTGTCCTTGCGTGTTTGTACATGATCACTGGCTCGTGCTTGCTTGTCATGGCTCGTTTGCGCTTGCTTGCTTCCGATTCCTTGCGTGCGGTTGCCTGCTTGTGCTCCTCCCGTCCTCCCCCCGTCCTCCTTTCGGCCTCCTCCCAGCCTCATGTCGTCCTCCTCCTGTCCTCCTGTTTCCTTGGGGTCAACGCTGGCAGATATGTTTTACTACAGTCGAAGGTTCCCCCCTGTAGAGGGACAGGCCCGACTTCAGCCTACCAGCCAAGGCTTGGAACGGGGCGCGGGCCCCACAGCCTCGCGGCGGAAGCGAGGAGGGGGAGGAGGAGGAGGCGGAGGAGGAGGAGGATGGAGGAGGAGGCGGAGGAGGGAGGAGGAGGCGGAGGAGGGGGGAAGGAGGGAGGAGGAGGCGGCGGAGGAGGAGGCGGAGGAGGAGAAGGTAGTTCGTAGGAGGAGTAGAGGAGGAGGAGGAGGAGGGGAGGAGGCGGATGAGGAGGGCGGAGAGGAGGAAAGCAGGAAGAGGACCGGGAGGAGGAGGCGGAGGAGGATTGCGAGGATGATGATAAGGAGGGCGTGACGGAGGAGAGGGGAGGGAGGTGAGGAGGATGATGACTCTTATACTTATTAGTAGAAGAAATATAATTTCTGTATTCAGTTTATTTATTATTATTACTATTAATATTATTATTTATTCTGATTATTAATCTTCTTATTATTATTTAATATTATAATGATAAACTACTTCTCTATTTAAGTATCTTTATTATGATTTATTATTATATTCATTAATATTATTATTTATATTATTATTATTAAATATTATAAAATTTTAATTAAAGAGGAGAAGCAGGAGAAGGAGACAGAGGAGGGCCCATGAGCAGCAGCAGGAGGGGGTTGTGGCGTTCAGGCGGCCCTGTCCCGAGGCTGCGCGCGCGGCAGACGCCTCCCGCGGACTCTCCAGGGCCTCGGCAGCGGGCCCAGGACGGCCACCAGGGCCGCCAAGAGGGCCCAGCAGGAAACCCAAAGAGACACGCCAGGAAGGCCGCCAAAGAGGCAGGTCAAGAGGGCCGCCAGGACGGCATGAAAATGGCCGCCAAGGTGGCCTCAAGAGACGCCCAAGGTGGCCTAACGATGGCCGCGGGGATGGCCTAAAGATGGCCGCCAAGGTGGCCAAAAGAGACGCCCAAGAGGGCCTAAAGATGGCCGCCAGGATGGCCCAAAAAGACGCCCACCAAGAAGTCCAAAGAGATAGGAGGCAATTTCTGGAAGGTCTTCAAAAAAAAAACGATAAGGAGCTACTGCATAAGACCGATAGGCCATGAAGCAAGATGAGTGCGGGTGAGGCCCAAGATTATGCCCGATTAAGCCAGACCAAGCGAGATGAATCCAGATTGAGCGGGACTGGACCGGACTAGGCTGGCTTTCGACCCCGGACATATCAGCGCCGATGCTGAACTTGACCTCCAAGGAGTCGCATCCAAACAATAAGCCTCCAAGAGGCTCCAAGATACCGCCTCGAAACCGAAAACATGTTTGTATTATCGTCGTCTGGTGTTCACATGGATGTTGCTCTCTGCGCTCTTCGGTTGAATATTGCAACGCCTGTGGTCCTCCAAAACCCACGGGAACCACAAGCGAACAAACAACTACAAACTAAGAAGACCTCAAGAAGGCCTCCAAAGGCCTGAGAGAGCCTCAAGGGACCCTCAAGACTGCCCCACAGGAAATCAAGAGGGTCCTAAGACGGCACCAACAAGCCCAATGAGATCATTCCAAGACTTGGAAGCGAGAGGTGCCACTTGTGACGGCCGTCTGGGCTGTTCTCGAATGGTCGAGGCACAGAGTGAGTCGCTGGCATGGTGTCGAATTTGCTGCAAGCGCTTGAGTGATACCAGGTGTAGCTTTGCCCGTTGCATCCGCTGAGTGATTCAGATACGGGCATTGGCCACTGCAACAGCGCTCGGGCGAAGGCGGCATGGCTGCTCGGTTCAGTGGATCCAGCAAATGAGGAAGCAAAATTCTCTTGAGCCCAGGTGTCTTGCGCCAAGAATGCTTGAGCAACAAGACTGACACGAGTCATAATTGTTGATCCAACTTCCGCCGAAACGCGTCGTCAGCCCATCTGTGTAGAGTGAATCTCAGCAAAGCCGGTCGGATGACTGGCCCAGGAATGCATCAACGAAATGACACCCTGGAAGCACAATGCCCCTAACATCATGTGGGGCACCATGCAGGAAGAGCGCACGGGAGACCCTGCGGGAACCATGAGGGAAACCACCGAGGGGCCATGAAGAAGACCGTAAGAAAACCACAGAGGCAGCCACACGGGAGACCATACTGGAGACCAGAAACCATTTCACCAGAGAAACACCCCAATCAGTGGATGGTTTGAAATAGGACTGGTAAAAAGATCGATCAAGCGATCGACCGGAAACCTGGGAACCCATAAACCTGGAACCCACCGAAATCGGCCCGGAACCTTTGACCAGGAACCCGGGAACCCGGGAACCCAGCCGGCTACCAAAACCGGCGGGAAACTTTCGCCCAATCTTTCAATCTTTCAATATCCGCTAGGACGCCTTCGGTGCAAGCACAAATTGGGGAATAGAGGACGCCAGAAGGGTGCCCATACGGGAGGCCGTAGGGGGGGGAGCCCACACGGACGACGGTAGAAGGGAGGCCAGATGGGGAGACCACACGGGGGACCACACGCGAGGGACCGTGGAGGAGACGATGGGAGACCAGACGGGAGACCTTCTGAGAGACCACGGAAGAGCACATCGGGGATACAATTAGGTCGGGCATGTCCCCCTACAGGCGGATGTCGGAGGAAACATGTGTAAACAACAAGCCCAACCATACCAACAAACAGATGCAATCCAACAATCGTCCCCAGACTCTGTGTTGACTATGTTTGAACACTCGTCCTGTAGAGGGACACGCCCGACTGAAGGATGCCATCAAATCACCGAGTCCGGGACCGGGCACGGACCCCCCTGCCCATCTTACGAGCCATTCGCAGATCCCCTTACAGACAAGCTGTCCAGTGGGCAACTGTCGACGGTAAGGCCCCTGGCAAACGTCCATCCACGTGGATCCATATTGGGAGCTCGTGTGCGGCTCACTCAGTAATCTTAGGTCGGGCCTGTCCCCCTCAGAAAATACTCCAAAATAATCAAAAATAGTCAAACAATAGTGCCCAGACTATTGTTTTACTATTTTGAATATTCCCTCCTGTAGCTGTAGAGGGACATGCCCAACTTAAAAGTGATCTCCTGCTGTGAGAGATCGGCTTCCTTTGCGCATCGCCGAGCTTCGCTCTTCACATGCACCTGAAGCTCGCTCTGCTCCAGCGGCTTGTTCGGGAGCGCTCGCGCGCGGCTGTTCCCACGCTCGCCATCGGTCGGACGTCAATTCCCCGTGCACCTTTCGACTTCGAGCGTTCATATTCGTTTCGCAAGGGGAGGAGGAGGATGGATGGGACGTCATTAAAGATAGGAGGAGGAGGAGGCGGAGGAGAAGGAGGAGGAGATGACCCAAGATGCTCCTCGATGGCCCTCGCCGAGGAACCATGTGCACACGCCCGAGCGAGGCCAGGGACGAGGGCCGCCCGCCGCCTCGTCCCACGGCAACCCCCCCCCCCCCCCGAATGTGCTTCTGATCATGCGCCGCGCGCCTCCCCTGCGCCGTCTGCCTCGCTCCCGGGTGCGGCTGACAACCGGTGGAGATTTGGAGGCTCAGAAAGAGAAACCAACACTTATATGGCTCCCATCGTATTTCAGGACCACATCCCATACTTAATTTCAAGCACCTAGAACACTAGCAATATAGTAACGAACGAATATCAGTTCGGTCTTTCCTTGGTGCTCGAAATCCGTTCTGGTGATCACGAAGTAGGTTGGAACATCATAAACCAACACCAGCACAGTGGGTCGCCTCCACCAGGGAAGGTGATCCCAAATGTCGGTGGTGGTAATCTTAGGTCGGGCATGTCCCCCTACGGGCGGATTTCGGCGGAACAAACATTCAAAACGTATTCCAAAAAATTAAAGCATGGTAGAAAGATCGTTCATTGATTATTGTTTTTCTATTTTCGAATACTCCTTCTGTAGAGGGACATGCCCGACGTAAGATTTCCACCATCAAGATCGGGAGCTTCCTCCTTCGGTGGAGGCACACCGCCGACATGGGTGTTGGTGTCAACCTCCAGGCATCCGAGAGATGCAGGGGCTCCTTGCCTTCTTCAGCGCCGAGCGAGGGGGAAATGAGAAGGAGAAGGCCTTCTCAGACGGCGGCGGGGCTTCTCAGGAGCCCTCTGGCCTTCTTGCAAGTTTTCCGTGCCCCTGGGGAAGGCTCAGGGGACTTCTTAGAGGGCCGGGGGACTTCTGAGCCTTCTGAGAAGGCCCGCCTGGTCTCGCTTCCCCCACGGGCTCGCCGCCGACTTCTGTCTGCCCTTCGGTGCCGTGACGGTGCCATCGTCGTGCTGTCACAAGGCGGAGCGGAGCGGAGGCGCCGGAGTCGGGCACGCAGGCGTGCCGAACCCGTACCCTTTGGGGCAGGGGGCTCGTGAGGCCGTGGGCTCGTATCGTGTACAAAGAACAATCATGGACGAGATACGTCAGGAACCAGTGTAAGAAGATGGCAAGGGAACGTGCCTACGAGCTGGGAGAAGAAGAGGGCGTAGGTCGATGTATTCGTCGAGCCACCATGTAGAGCACCGGATGAATCAGCATGGGAGATGCGGGTCCTGAGGGGAACGGGTCCTGGACGCTGGAGCCTTCCCCGCAGCACGAGATCTCATCCCGAGTCGCTTTCCGACGGTCCCCGGGGCCGGTGGAAGGCCCCGAGAGCCCGAGAGCGGCGACAAAACTCAGGACCCTATCCCCCCATGGCGAACGAGGAGCAGGGCTGGACCCAAACGTTGTGTTCCGCTGTGTTTCGTTTTGCTCTACCTGTTCTCCCATACCTCCCTGCCAAAACGAAAAGCAAACCACCGCCGAAGTCCAGCAAAACAGCCTTCAGGTCCAGCCCTGATGAGGAGCACCGGGCTTTTCCAGCTGCGGCGGACTTCGGCCAGGAAAGGCCCCCCCCCCGACGTGTACGGACGCAAGGAGCGGCCCGAGGGCCCGAGCGCCTCCGGAGGGCAGAGCGGCCCTCGTTTCCGCGCCGCGGTAGTTCCCAGGGGAAGGCGGCCTGCGTCGCCATCGCTGCAAGGGGGGGTGACAAGGGGGAGGAGGAGGGGGAGGAGGAGGAGGAGGAGGAGGACGAGGAGGAGGAGGAGGAGGAGGAGGAGGAAGGAGGAGCGTGCGCGCCGCGCCCCGCACCTGTAGTAGGAAGGGGGCAGGGGAGGAGGCGGCGGAGGAGGAGAGGAGGAGTAGGAGGAGTAGGAGGAGGCGGAGGAGGAGGTGGAGGAGGAGGAGTAATGGGCGGAGGAGGCGGAGGCGGAGGAGGTAGGAGGCGGAGGCGGCGGCGGAGGCGGAGGAGGAGGAGGAGGCGGGGTGAGGCGGAGCTCTGGAGGAGGAGGAGGAGGAGGAGGAAGGGAGGAGGAGGCGGAGGAGGACGAGTGCAAACCCAAGACTCATCAACGATGTTGCCATAATTAAAACCTGCATCCAAGCTCCCTCTTCACGAGCCCCTTTACGAATTCATTATCACTGAAGTCAATGCCCCGTTGGGAAACAACAATTAAAAAATCTTGAGCAGTGCAAATCCTGAGAATTCAACTCCGCGAATCACCGTTCGTTGCTGTTGCGTCTTGTCGATCCTGAATCGTGCCAAACGCTGCTCCTCGGAATTCAGCACCACGACTCAGCGGAACTGCTGCTGCAGCACTGACAACCCGTCATCTTGCCAAAACACCATGCCTGGAACATTACCCTGGGATATCTTGAGACTGTTGTAAACGCTTCAAGCGCACGTGCGCGGCGCTGAAGCGAAAACCACATGTTGAAAATGAGCCGCCCTCCAACTTTGAAACTCTTCCGATTTTGTATGACGACTGTGCACGGCGCTGATGCGAGACCCACGTCTCGAAAAAGCGGCCCGCCCTCCATCCGTGAAGCTCTTGCAACTTTTAGTACAGATTTGCGCGCGGCGTAGGCGAGAGCCAAATTTTGTACATTGCCTGTCCTCGCGAAAGCGAGAACAACATCTTAAAACCACCCGCTATCCATCCGTGAAACCCTTGCAAAGGCTAAGCTTCAGGTCATACTTGGTGAGGAAGTCTTAAGCGAAACGTTCGTCACGCCCTTCCGAATGGCCTCGGATCGACGTGCGACCGGGGGGCGTTATTCACACGGAAAAAAAACTGAGGAGGAGGAGGAGGAGGATTTTTTGACATCGGCCTCATGAGGGATGAGTGCTCTCGTCCTCCGCTAGGGTGGCGTCTGCTTCAAGCCTCTGCCTGCGGCGCCCAGGCACCGCCCGCACCGCAGGGAACAGGAGGAGGCGTAGCCACTCGCCCTGGGGGCCTGTGAGTGCCGCCAGGCCCAGGGCAACACCACCTAAAAAAGGGAGACTATTCCTCGGGATTGGGGGGGGGGGCCTTCGGGTGATCCCGCTCCGCGGGGATCTCGGGGCGCTCCGCGTGGCAGCCCTCGCGACTTCCGTCCCCAGGCTGTGGTGCCCGGTGGACGCCGCAGGGCCCTCAAGCGCTCACCCCCCGAGGCCCCGACCCCCCCGGCAACACGAGCTCTCTTCCGGGGCCGCCGCCGGCACGCGGCTCTCCTGGCACAGCTGCAGAGGCACGCGGCCCACGCCCCCCCCTCGCCACCCCCGCCTCCCAGAGTGCCAAGAAAATGCTCCAGATTTCGTAATAAAAGGGAGGGGGGTCTCATTTCGGGGGGGGGCCCGTCCACAAGAGGCCTTCCACAGGAAACCCAACCCTGAGGCCCCAGGACGTCCATAGATTCTAGGCGTGAGAAGGTCGCGCTTCCCACAGCAAAAGCATCCATCGAAACACAAGAAGAAAAGACACCTTGGGCACCCTGGAGGTGAGCAGGGCGCTTCTTCGCACGGGCCCCCACTGTAGTCGATAGTTAGTCCCTTATATAATGGACCTCGGAAACTGCAGGGCCGTTTTATCATCGTTTCCGAAAAAGCGTCTCTTGAATATAGAAACGACAGAAAAAGGCGACCAAAGACGGCAAAAAAACGGCTCTGGGATTGAAACTGGAGCTGGAACCGGTAACACAACGGCGACCGAACCGGTAAAAAAACAACGTCGGAACTGGCAACGAAAACGGTAAAACGGAACCGGTGAAAAAAACGGCCCTGCTGTTTCCAGGGCCCACTAAGGTTAGTCCCCCCTACCCTGTTGCCCCTGGTGGTCTCCCTCTCCTCGAGAGAGCGGCGGCGCCCTGCCCGGGCCGCGCAGGCTCGCCCCTCGACGTGCCGCGTGCACCGCGGGCATGCCTCGGGCGGCGCCGGAACTGCAGGCGCCGGCCGCAGCTGGAGGGAGGGGGCAACGACCGATAGGGGGGTGACGATCGGGGGGATCGAAGCCCGAAGGCCTTGGACGTCTCAGTCGGTTCTGGGCGGCCTCCTGGCCTCGGGATGCTGGTGGGGTCGAGGTCTGAGGTTTTTCCGGACGTCTGGTTGGTTCTGGGCGACTTCCTAGCCTCGGGATGCCCTCCAGCGGCTGCGCCTCGCCGAGAGGCGTCCAGGGGTGCCGGGGCTGCCCCGAGCGGCCGCCGGAGGCCAGGGCCATTGCCCCCAGAAAACCAAGCAGGGGACCAGCCCCAGGGGGGGGGAAGGGGAACATTGGCACGGAGTCGGCGATACGTCGCGAATAGATCGGCGATGGGCTCCAGAGCGCCGATCCCTGCGCTCCTGGGCGGGGTGGGGCGATCGGGCCCCACGGCAGGGGGAGCAATTTGTGGACACTCCCCCGCGCCCCCAAACTCAGAGCTGGCACGCGCGGGGGAGACTGCAGTCGAAGTGCAACTAAGCAGACCCACCGCCACCTTTGAACACTGGGGGGGGGGGGAGGTGTTGACCGATGCATGCGGCATGTGCGTTCGCTATTCTTTTCCGAGGCCTGCATCGGGCCCCTAAGCGGTAATCGATGGGCGACTGGGGGTCGATGCATCCCCCCTGTGCCTACAGTAGGGGCCCGTCCACAAGAGACCTTCCACAGGAAACCCAACCCGGAGACCCCAGGACGTCCATTCTTGGCGTGAGAAGGTCGCGCTTCCCACAGCAAAGAAACATCCAAACCCAAGAAACCCAGGGAACCCTGGAGGCGAACAGGGCGCTTCTTCGCACGGGCCCCCACTGTAGTCGATAGTTAGTCGTAGGTGAGGCTGTCCTCCTACAGGCGGATTTTGGAGGACAAATAAAACATAGTCAAAACATAATCAAACATCAACAATTCATCCAGGGATTACTTGTTGACTATTTTTGAATATTCCTCCTGGAGGCGAGGAGGGCGCTTCTTGGCATGGGCCCCCACTGTGTGCCTAGCTTTTCGTCTTGGCTCTCCGCGGCAGGCCGAGGGCCCGCGCGGGGTCGAGGGCGACGGCCAGCCCTCTCCGTCTCGAGGCTGCACTGCCCTCGCCTGCGCCCCTCTACATTTACACAATGTGAATACTACTCTCCTCTCTCCCCCGAAGACGTCCGGAAGATGTCAGGCCCCCCTCCGCTCTCTGCTTTCGGCCCCCCTCCACGTACTGCTTTCCACATACACACACACGCACGCACACGCACACGCACACACACACACACACACAAAAAAAAACACGCACACGCACACACACACACACGCACACACACACACACGCACACGCACACGCACGCACACGCACACGCTCACGCCCACACGCCACGCACACGAACACGCATACGCACACAACACAACAACACGGGACACGCACACGCATAAGCACACGCACACGCACACACACAACACACACACACACACGCACGCACACGCACACGCCAACGCAGCACACGCACACGCACACCGCATAACGCACACGCACACGCACACGCAACGCACACGCAAATGCAAACCACGCACAGGACACAAACACACACACACACACACACACACACACCCACGCCCAAACGCACGTCCACACACACACACACACACACACGCCCCACACGCACACGCACGCGCACACGCACACGCCCACCGCACACGCACACGCAACACGCACAGCACACGCACACCAACACGCACAGCACGCCACACGCACGTCCACACACACACACACGCACGCACGCACACACACACACACACAGCACGCACGCACACAACACACACACACGCACACACCCACACACACGCACGCACCACACACAACAACACACACGCACACACACACGCACACACACACACGCACCACGCACACGCAACACGCACACGCACACGCACACCGCACACGCTCACGCTACACTCACACGCACACGCACAAGCACACGCACACGCCACGCACGCGCGCACGCGCTCAGACACACACACACACCACACCAAACCCCAACACACACGCGCGTACAATCACCCCCCCCCACACACACCACACACACACACACACACAACACACCACAACACAAACACACACACACACACCCACACACGCACGCACGCACGCACCGCACGCCGCACGCACGCACGTCACGCACGCACGCACGCAACCACACACAACAAAACACACACACACACGCACACGCACACGCACACGCACACGCACACGCACACGCACACGCACACGCACACGCACACGCACACGCACACGCACACGCACGCGCACACGCACGCGCACGCGCACACGCACACGCACGCGCACACGCACACGCACAACGCACACGCACACGCACACGCACACGCACACGCACACGCACACGCACACGCACACGCACACGCACACGCACACGCACACGCACACGCGCGCACACGCGCACACGCGCACACGCGCACACGCGCACACGCGCACACGCGCACACGCACGCACACAGGATTCCCGGGAGTGGGGTTTTCGCTGTTGTTTTACATGTTGCTCCCGCTGCAACGCTGGCCTCAGTTTTGGGCTTCCGCTCGTTCCGAAGTGCGCTCCCGCTGCCCCGTTGGCCTCATTTGCGCGCTTCCGCTCGTTCCGAATCGTGTTCCCGCTGCAGCGCTGGCCTCATTATTTCCAGTGCCATGCCACGGCATGGCCTTCGGTCCTTCCAAAAATTAGCTCCAAAGACTAGAAAATGCCCCCCGAAGAAACCATCAGAAGTGATTACACATTCGGTGCCGATTCGATATTTTTAGCCGGGAAGGCCCACTTTTAGGGCGTCGCCCAGCCATGTTATGTCATGCTACGCGCTGATCTTCAACAGCATGCTATGCCATGTAATGCAATACCACGCTGCGACATCAGACTGTGCGAATAGAGAGGAGATCTACGCCGCGGTAAGGGATGGGAGGGAGGGGCAGGACGACAGATATGACGCGAGCGCACCCAGCTTGCCCCTCCCCCTCCCCGCCCCCGTCCGCGTCCCCCCTCCGCCCCCTCCTCCTCCCCCTCCCCCCTCGCCCTCACGCCCCTCGCCCATCCTCCTCCCCCACCCCCATCCCCCCGAACCCATACCCCCTCCTCCTCCATAACCCCTCCCCCCTCCCCTCCCCCTCCCCCGTCCCCCATCCCCCTCGCCCTCCTCCTCCTCCTCCCCTCCCCCTCCCTCTCATCCCGGGGGCGCCCTAGCTCGCCCTTGCCTTACCCCCTTCCCCCTTCCCCTTCCCCTCCCTGTCGCTGGCCCAGTTGAGCAGGGTCCGACCGTCCCGGCATTCCCCTATCACGACATGCCCTCCGAACCCCAAACTGCTCGAGGCACCAAACCAAGGTTCTTAGAACACAGGCCCGATGTGGAAAACAAGACATCATCAGCCAGAACTGTTCTAAGAACACGACTCAGTGCAGACCACAAAAGGTTCTTAGAGCACTCTTTGGTGGGTCAGTAGATGAGCCCGGACACTTCGCCACTGCTTCATCCCAACACTCGAACACAAAACGTCACATCCACATGTGCAAGCCCGTGCGAAACATCTCCCGCCAGCCCAGCGGGCCGGTCGAAGGCTTGGCTTCGTGCGGAAGCCTCATCTGGACTAGCTGGAGGGTACGACTGTCGACGATGGTCTTCGGAACGCGTGTTAGCGCCAACGTGTGCTTGTCCGTCGAAACCCGCCAGTACGACGCAGACGGCGCAATGAGGGCCGATACAGGCCGCGCTCTGCCGGTGGACTTCAATGGGGTAAGCACACATTGGGCTAACACACGTCCTGAGGACCGTCGGCCAGTGGACGTTCAGGTGGGCTGTGTCTTGCCCGACTTTCGCACAAAGGTGGGTGAGAAGTGCCCAAAGTGGCTTGGGGGGTTAGAGATCCAACCTCAGTGGGCTTCGCTCCCTCAGCGGAGTTAGCGGACCGCCCTAAGCCACTCACGGCATTTGCAACCCACACGCACACACCTTCGCAACTACCTGTCACCCCATCTCCATGTATAGACGAAGAAAAAACAGCATAAACATAAACTTTTGGGGCTCCGCGCGGATTTCGTGGATCTGGGCTCAAAACCCATCCCTGGCACACGGGCCGCGCCATGTGCGGCGCCGGAGGCGCCGCCTGGGGGGGCCCAGCGCGATCCGAGAAACCCGCGCGGAGCACTAACAGTTTCTGTTAATGCGGTTATTATTCTTCGACGTAAGCCCGCCTTTGCAACTACTTACCACCCCCTCTCCATGTAGCCCCCTCCCCCGCGGTGATCCAAGCACCCCCCATCCTTCGCCCTCGGCTGGCGGACGAGAGAACTGCATAAACATAGATCTGCACAGCTTTCCGCGCGGAGGCCTTGCCGCGGCGCCAGAACCCCCCCCCTTTCCCTGGCGCCGCGGAGCGCGCCAGGGGCGGCGCTGGACAGGCCCTGCTGGGGGCTTCCCGCGCAGATCCAAGAAATCCGCGCGGAGCGCTGAGAGTAGATGTATAGATCTGAGAGTATATGTATAGATCTATATTATATGCATCACCATCATCACCATCACCATCATCACCATCACCATCACCATCACCATCACCATCACCATCACCATCACCATCATCATCATCAGCATCAGCATCATCATCATCATCATCATCATCATCATCATCATCATCATCATCATCATCATCATCATCATCATCATCATTATCCGCAGCGCCCCAGATCGGCGGCACTGGCTGGAGGCCAGCACACTACATATATGTATATATACACATTTGTGCGGCTGTTCCTTCTTCAGCCTCCATTTGTGAGCTGGAGATGCAGATGCATACATGTGTATATATTTATATATATATATATAGGCCGCAGCACCCACCATGAACCCCCCTTTTCTCTTGGAAGATGCCCAGAAAAAAAGGGGGGCGGGTGCGGTTGGAGTTTCGGGTGTCGCGTCGTGTTGTGGTGGTGGGATCTGGAGTACATGTGTGTGTGTTGGACACGGAGGGAGCCTGTTGAGTATCGGGTGTTGTGTTGGAGAAGGAGGCTGTTGAGTACTGGGTGTTGTGTTGGAGACGGAGGGAGTTGAGTAGAAGGTTATTTTCAAGTTCAGCTTGGGGAGGGAGCCTGTTGAGTATCGGGTGTTGTGTTGGAGAGGGGGCTGTTGAGTACTGGGTGTTGTGTTGGAGACGGAGGGAGTTGAGTAGAAGGTTCTTTTCAAGTTCAGCTTGGGGAGGGAGCCTGTTCAGTATCGGATGTTGTGTTGGAGAAGGAGGCTGTTGAGTAATGGGTGTTGTGTTGGAGACGGAGGGAGTTGAGTAGAAGGGAGCTCAACAAGTCTTCCAAAAAAGAGCCTCAAAAGTGAGTCCGAAAATCGTAGGAATCATATATAAATTCATATATAATCATGAGAAAGGGGGGTTCTTGGTGCAGCTTGGGGAGGGAGCCTGTTGAGTATCGGGTGTTGTGTTGGAGAAGGAGGCTGTTGAGTACTGGGTGTTGTGTTGGAGACGGAGGGAGTTGAGTAGAAGGTTCTTTTCAAGTTCAGCTTGGGGAGGGAGCCTGTTGAGTATCGGGTGTTGTGTTGGAGAAGGAGGCTGTTGAGTACTGGGTGTTGTGTTGGAGACGGAGGGGGTTGAGTAGAAGGTTCTTTTCAAGTTCAGCTTGGGGAGGGAGCCTGTTGAGTATCGGGTGTTGTGTTGGAGAAGGAGGCTGTTGAGTACTGGGTGTTGTGTTGGAGACGGAGGGAGTTGAGTAGAAGGTTATTTTCAAGTTCAGCTTGGGGAGGGAGCCTGTTGAGTATCGGGTGTTGTGTTGGAGAAGGAGGCTGTTGAGTAATGGGTGTTGTGTTGGAGACGGAGGGAGTTGAGTAGAAGGGAGCTCAACAAGTCTTCCAAAAAAGAGCCTCAAAAGTGAGTCCGAAAATCGTGGGAATCATATATAAATTCATATATAATCATGAGAAACGGGGGTTCTTGGTGGGTGCACAGGGCTATATATATATATATATATATATACACATATATATATATATATACACAGACGCTTGTGCAGCTGTTCCTGCATCGCCCTCGGCCTCCATCGTGAGGGCGAGGGGCCAGGGACTCCACCATCGCCCCCGGCCTCCATTCCTCGACCATCACCCTCGCCCAGCGGGGCGTGGGCAGAACGGGTGCCCGACCCGGGCCTCGTCTGCTCGGGCGGCGCCAGAGGTGATCCGCAAGCGACTCAGCGACTCGGGGCGTGGAGGAGAAACGGCGGCGAGCTTGGGGGAAAGCGAGCAGGGGGGCGGGCCAGCGTCCCAAGCCCCAAGCCTTCCCCTGAGACGCAGAGCACCTTTCAGCGCCCCCCTCGCTCGCCACCGAGAGAAGGGAGGATGAGAGGCTGGACTGGACTGCCACCTGAGCGACGGAGATGAATAGGTCTTGCTCACGATGACATGGCAATCTTCCGCGGTGGCTAGCGACGGCCGCCAGCGCGGCACGCTAAAATGCACACGAGGGCGCTTTCGCGCGACCTTACCCGGGCACCTTACGCGCGAACGTCGGCGCAGTCAACCCCGATTCCTTCCGCCGCTCACGCGCCGCTCACCTGCCAATGCTCCTCAGAACGTGTGTCAGCGACAACGTGCGCTTGTCCACCGCAGCCTTCAAGACGACGCAGGCGGTGTAATGAGGGCCGACATGGGCTGCGTTCCTCCGGCGGGGCTGAACGAGGTTTCTTAACCCCCCCACACACAAACATACACATACACACAAACACTGGGCTGACACACGTCCTGAGGATCATCGACCCTCGAGTGCTGAAGTCGCCTGGACGGTCAAGAGCAGTGCTTAAATACTTACTCCGGATAAAATTTGTGGCCAAAGACTCGAGATATTGCCCCAAATTCGAAGGCCAACGGCACAAAGGATGAGAGAGCGAGCGATAGAGGAACGCGTCCTGGTTGCCCGAACGCGCCCTGCTAAGAGATTTAGCATACATTGTACTTCTTCGTTCGGAGCTGGCCACGCTCCAAACGGACGAATTTCCATTGTTGGTTAGCACATGGTGTGGGCTCACGCGAGAGCCCCTTGCAAACCTGCCGGATGTTCCTGACCCCAGAAGAGAAAAAATCATAAGCATAAACTTTTGGCGCTCCGCGCGGATTTGGATCTCCTCCCTGGCGCGCGGAGCGCGCCAGGGGCGGCGCCGGAGGCACCGCCGGGGAGGCCCAGTGCGGATCCAAGAAATCCGCGAGGAGCGCCAACAGTTTATGTTTATGTCGTTCTGCCCTTCTTCGAAACCTGTTTTATCTCCACGGAGGATGAGAGAGGGGCAAGAGGCGGGAAGGGGGAGGGGATTGGTACACCAAAGGAGGGGGCACTTCGAGAAGGAGCCACCAGCCCCGCCGACTGCGCGCGCAGCATCTCGCGCCGCCACGGCGCGCGAGGGCGCAGGGGAAGGCGCCGACCGCTCGGCGCGGGGAGGAGGCGCTGGCGCGGAGGCGCTGATGCTGCAGTGCGGGCGCGGCCACAGGAAACCCTCGCGCGAAACCCAGGCGCCCACTCGTGGAGCCAGCCAAAGAGGGGCAGGAGGAAGGAAGGGGTAGGTCGGGCATGTTCTTCTACAGGCGGATTCCCGAAGGAACTTACAAACAAAAGGTCTGGAAAGTATCAAACATGGTCCAGAGTGCACGAGGAATTGCCACCAAATTTTTTTAGAAATGAAAACTATTCTTGAACATTTCGCCTGTGGAGGGATGTGAACGATTAAGGGAACGGGAGGGGAGGGGTACCCAAACGAAGGGGGGACTTCCCCAGAGCAGCGCGCCCCGCCGCTTGCGCGCGCAGCGTCTCGCGCCGTCACAGACCCGCAATGGGGCGCAGGGGAAGGCGCCGACGCACAGCGCGGAGGAGGCGCCGGCGCTGGGGCGCGAACGCTGCAATGCGGGCGCGGCCCCAACAACCCCTCGCAAGAAACCCAACCGCCCACCCGTGGAGCCAGCCAAGAAGCTCGTGGAACACGAGAGGGAGAGGAGCAGGGAAGGGTTAGGTCGGGCATGTCCTCCCACAGGCGGATTTTGGAAGGAACGCAAAAAACAGTCAGAAAATGATGTTTAAACAGGCCCACAGAGGGCACGAGACATAAGAGCCCACAAGAAGCCCTCGCAAGACACCCAAGCCGGAACACCCGCGCGCGAGGTGCACCTGGATAAGAGAACCTGGCGCCCCCTGAGCGCAGCATCTTCTCTAACGGCCGCGGGGAGGTCACCCGCGCAGCGTGCGGAGCGAGGAAACCCAGGGCACCCTGACGAAAAGCATAATCTGGTTTCTTGATGCGCGCCCCCACTGTACGATCACGGCGCCCATGTATTATGTTGCCCCCATCGTACTTGAGGACCAAATCCCATATATAATTTCGAGCACCCAGAAACATGTCAAAACAGTGTCGAACGAGAATCGCGTCCCAAAGCCCGACACGTGAAAACCCTCAAGTTGCGGCACGTTCTTGGTCCTCGATTTTTCCTGCTGGTTCAGGCCAAGATAAGTTGGAACATCATAACCCATGCACCGTACCATGTTTGGACTCGCTGAAGGCCCCGCCCGAACGCGGTACGGTGCATAGTCTCTCGGCTGTGCGGGCCGAGAGACTCTGAACCGCACCATTACTGGATCGAGGATCGACGACGCCTGGGGAGATGCCAGCGCGGCACGGTGCACACGAGCCGTCCGCGGAAATGAGACGAAGCCGCTCACCCACTGCAGGAGGCAGCTGGAAGTGGGTCCTTGCCCCAGCCAGCCTGCTGTACAGCTGGCTGAGTGGGGGATGGGCTGGAAACCTGCAGCAAGGGGTTCAAACATTGCCCACTGCGTCGCGAACGTAGAGCAGGAGACAAGTGTATTATTCCTGGGGGATAACACATGTTACCGTTTGGGGGGGGGGGCGCGGGGGGGTAACGGGAACGGAGGCCGCGGCGCGCACCCCCCGAGGCGCGCCGACTACATCGTCGTCGTCGTCGTCGCCGCCGTCGTCGCCGTCGCCGTCGCCGTCGCCGTCGCCGTCGCCGTCGCCGTCGCCGTCGCCGTCGTCGTCGTCGTCGTCGTCGTCGTCGTCGTCGTCGTTGTCCACGCCCAGTGCCTGTGCTCACGAGACGGGCTCTGTACACCACAATATCTTTGTGCACCAGAAATGCAACAGAAATGGTATGTGTGTGCACCACGGCCTGTGTATACACCAGAACAACCGTGTGCACCACAGCTCCTTTGTACATCACACTGCTGCATGAGAACGACTGTAAACACCTTAATGTCTGTGTACACCACCGCAGCCGTTTACACAGCAATGCCTGTGATAATTGACACCGCAGCTGCCGTTGCAGCACACACCCCGTGTGCACCAGTGTGCCTGCGTTTATCACAAAGCTTGTGTACACAGCCACGGCCCCGACGGAGCCAAAGTCCAGAAAATCGCTGGGGGCCCGAATGTTCATGTTCAAAATGTGGGCAGATTGTGATTATTTTTTTCTGGCCCGGGGAACGCTCGGACAACTTGAGCCCACAGCAAATTTGAAACACAACGCCTGTGTGCACCACGAGGCCTGTGTGCACCACAATGTTTTTGTACACCACAATGCCCGCGTCCTGTCTGCGCAAGGAGGACGACGAAGAGGAGGACGAAAATGAAGAGGGAGGATGAAGAAGTACGCGATGCGTGGGTACAACATAGCCCACAAGCACGCGCACATCACAGCGACTTTGCGCAATGCAGCGATTGTGGACATCACGGCGCCTGTGTGCACCACAGGGCTTGTGATGTGTACACCACAATGCTTGCGTACACCCAGTATGCCTATGTACACCACAGCTGCTGTTGAAACGACAGTTGTGTGCGCCACAACGCCGGTGTAAACCGCAGTGCCTGCGTACACCATGCACGCCCGCGTGCACCGCGGCACCAGTAGTGCCCGAGTGCACCACAGGCCTAGGCTGCCCTGGATCGCGCACTGGACTGGGTCCGGGCGTTACCGTTACGGGGGGAGGGGGGGTAACATGTGTTATCCCTTGGGTGGATAAAAAAATGGTCTCCAGTCGAGACGAGTGTAAGTGGCAACGGATAGGAAGTTGATTGGCTGTCCTGCGGGCAACCCATGCAGTCCTGGAATCACCATTCCTAGCGACTGCAGTGGAGATGCACACCACAATGGAAGTGGGGCTAAGACAGGTTGATCCGCCATTGACCATCGCTGCCCAAAAGTCGCTCCCAACCGCAAATCGGTCGAATGACCCGAATAGTCAAGGCGCTAAAACTCTACGCACATAACTTCTTGCATATGTTCTCCACCTCCCTCAGCTGGGTCAGCAAAGCCTTCAAACACAGAACTTGCAAGCATGTCTGCAACATTGGGTGGTATTATGCTGGCCATGTTCTTGTAGCTCCACGCGCTTCAAACTGATTTCACGAATTAGACGATTCACTCAACGGGAAAACCTTGCCGTACCACTGGCGCCAACACCGCAGCGCTGGACTGCGAGAAAAGGAACGCCCACGTGGGCGGAAAGAGAGAATGGTCACGCATACTCCACAAGGGACTCGCTTTAGGTCGTGCGTGTCCCCCTACAGGCGGATTTTGGACGAAAAATAAAAAGTACCCCAAAAGTAGCCCAAAATATTCGAAAATGCAAAAACATCGTCCCCTGACTATGTTTTGACTATTTCCGGATATCCCTCTTGTAGAGGGACAAGCCCGACCTAACTGTATGCGTCCAGACGCCACCGAACATTATGCCATCTGGCACCCGGAAGCGGCCAGGGGGGTCTTCGCTGGATGGGCCCAGAGAAAACTGGTCAAGAAAGGCGGACGAGGGCAAATCCGTTCAGCATCGGTTCCCAGACTCCTCCCGGGCCGAAACTGACCAGTTTTGTGATCGTTTTCTTATTTCTTCTGTTGCCGATCGGCGCGGGCCCTTGCCCCCCCCTCCACCCCCCGTGAAGTAGATCTTGGCTGTTTTTGGCGCTTGTTTCGAGCTGGTGGAGCCTCCCCCAAAGGACGCACTGCTGCAAACAGTCGCATTAAACAGAGGTCCGGAGCCAGACCCCTCCCCTCCCCCCCCTTCCGCCCACTGTCGAAACGCCGAATAATAAAACCGTTCACTTTTCGAGCCGCGTCCAGCCGTGGCGACGAGGGGCACCCTTTCTCCCACCTTTGTGCTGGGCGGAACCAAGGATGGACCACCTCAGCCCCCCGGCCGGCTCCAATCTGGCACACTCGTCGGCGACGGAAATGCTTGCGCAGGCATCGGGATGACTCCGGCAGGTCCGTCTCGTGCCAACCTCGGCGCCAGCTTCTGACACCGTGGGGATCCTTCAACCTTGAACGATCGGTCGCTTCCGAAGCGTCAGATCGCCCAACATCGACCCGATTCTGGATCGCTGGCGGCGTGCGCTGGCGGCGTGCAGCACTGCACGCTGGCGGCGAGGTCGCCGCCAGTCAGTCGACACGACGCGAACCTGCCGTGCTACAACGCGCGTGCCCCCGTGAGGACCCGAGCGGCCTGCGAGGGCCTGGCGGCCTCGGGCACGAGCCCCGGAGGAACGCGTGCGCCTCGGCACCGCCGGCGGCACAGGCTCACGGCTCGCGGCCAACGTCCGCGGCCCGACTCCACCCTCGCATCGTCCCCCCTCCTCCTGGGGGATGCTCGTCGGACGTCCGTGGACTTGGGTCGAGCTCGAGCCGAGCTCGAGGCGAGCGAAAATCGAGCAGGGGCTCGAGCGAGAGTCGAGCTGGAGTCGAACTAGACGGGAGACGACTAGCTGGGTGGGCCCCATGAGGGTTCCCTCAAACGAATCTCTAACTCCTCCCTCCACCCCCCCACCTTGGCGAGGATGGCTGCATGATAAGCGACCCCTAGCCAACACAAAAACAATACAGCCCATGTTGGACACACATTGACAACTCTTTGCCACAATATTCTTAACTAATCGCCACGTCCACATCGAAGAGCGGGAGGGGGTCACTCTTTCGAAAAACACTCCCAGAGGTCTCGACCCCCAGAGGTCTCGGCCTCCCAGACGGGGTCGGGGTAGATGGGGTCGGAGGATCGCGTCGCATCGCCGATACATCGGCGGTGCATCGGCGATGCACCGGCGAGGCATCGTCGACGTCGGCGATGCATCGGCGACGTCGACGTGAAGCAAGTCGAGCTCCACATCGAGCCGCATCGCCGATGCATCGCCGATGTGGCCAGATGTGGAGCCCGGCTGATTTTGGAAGAAAAAATGAACAACATTAGCCTGGCGAAAAACCAAACCATCTGCAGTTGTGGGTACTGTCGTTGTATGCGCCGCATTCGGTTGGGCTCCCTATTGGGCTACCAAACGTGTGAGGGGCGTGCCAAAATGGGTGCGGTGGGTGCATGCGAACGCTGGCATGTGGGCCTTCGGTGGGGCTCCCTATGGGGTCCCGAAGAGTGTGAGGGGCGTGCCAAAATGGGTGCGGTGGGCGCATGCGAACGCTGGCATTTGGGCCTTCGGTAGGGCTCCCATGGGGCCACGAAACGTGCGAGGGGCGTGCCTAAATAGGAGAGGTGGGCGCATACGAACGCTGGCATGTGGGCCTTCGGTGGGGCTCCCTGTGGGGCTACGAAGCGTGTGAAGGGTGTGCCAAAACGAGTGTGGTGGGCGCATGCGAGCGCTGGCATGTGGGCCTTCGGTAGGGCTCCCTATGGGGCCACGAAACGTGCGAGGGGCGTGCTTAAATGGGAGAGGTGGGCGCATGCGAACGCTGGCATGTGGGCCTTCGGTGGGTCTCCCTGTGGGGCCACGAAACGTGTGAGGGGCGTGCCAAAATGGTCGCGGTGGGCGCATGCGCAAGCTGGCATTTCAGCCTTTCGGTGGGGCTCATCATATGTCCCCGAAACATGTGAGGGGTGTGCCAAAATGGGTGCGGTGGACGTATGCAAACGCTGGCATTGGGGCTTTCGGTAGGGCTTCCTATGGGGCCACGAAATATGTGAGGAGTGTGCCAACATGGGCGCGGTGGGCGCATGCGGACGCTGGCATTTGGGCCTTCGGTGGGGCTCACTATGGAGCGACGAAACGTGCGAGAGGTGTGCCTAAATGGGTGTGGCGGGCGTATGCGAACGCTGGCATTTGGGCCTTCGGTAAGGCTCCCTATGGGGCAACGGAACCTGTGAGTGGCGTGCCAAAGTGATTGCGGTGGGCGCATGCGAACGCTGGCATGTGGGCCTTCTGTGGGGCTCCCTATGGGGTCCCGAAGCGTGTGAGGGGCGTGCCCAGATGGGTGCGGTTGGCGCGTGCGAGCGCTGACATTGGGTCCTTCGGTGGGGCTCCCTATGGGGCCACGAAGCGTGTGAGGAGTGTACCAAAATGGGCGCGGTGGGCGCATGCGAACGCTGACACTTGGGCCTCCGGTGGGGCCCCCCATGGGGCCACGAAACGTGAGGGGTGTGCCAAAATTGTTGCCTGGTTCGGAGGGCAGAGGCAGGGATTGGAGGAGGAAGGAGAGGGAGGAGGGTGCAGCGGGAGGAGGAACGCATGGAGCCGTCTCTTCAAAACGAGGACCCAACACCACAGGATGGTTGGGAAAGAAACACATAATGAACACACATATTCAAAGAGCACAGAAATCGTCCCAGACTATTGTTCAACCATTCTCGAATATTCCTCATACGCCCGACTTAAGCCCGACAGCGCCCACTTAAGCCCAACATCGCCGCCAACTCGCGTCCACGCAAGCCCGACATCGCCCGACTTAAGCCCAACATCGCCCACTTAAGCCCAACATCGCCCACTCAAGCCCAACATCGCCCGTAGAGGGACCTGCCCGGCTTAAGCTCAGCATCGCCGCGCAGGGCGCCCTACCCAGACCCTCGACGTCCTTGACTTGTTTCATGACGTCGACCCCCAGAGGTCTCGACCTGAGTCGTTGTTGCCCCAAAGAGGTCTCGACCCCCAGAGGTCTCGGCCTCCCAGACGGGGTAGGGGTAGATGGGGTCGGAGGATCGCGTCGCATCGCCGATTCATCGGCGGTGCATCGGCGATGCACCGGCGAGGCATCGTCGACGTCGGCGATGCATCGGCGACGTCGACGTGAAGCAAGTCGAGCTCCACATCGAGCCGCATCGCCGATGCATCGCCGATGTGGCCAGATGTGGAGCCCGGCTGATTTTGGAAGACAAAATGGACAACATACTACAACAATAATCCAAAGTTGTCAAAAGAGCACGAAAAATCGTCCCAAAACTATTGCAAAACCATTCTCGAATATTCCTCCTGTATAAGGACCTGCCCGACTTAAGCTCAGCATCGCCGCGCAGGGCGCCCAACCCAGTGCCCCGACGTCCGTGGCTTGTTTCATGACGTCGACCCCCAGAGGTCTCGACCCGAGTCGTTGTCGCCCGAAAGGGGTCCCGACACACAGAGGTCTCGGCCCCAATAGGTCCCGACCGAATCCACGGCACGGGCTTTTCCTCCTGAGCCCTGTTTTTTTGACGGTCCCGAAGCCCGGCGAGGGCCCCTGGAGGACGAACATTGCAACACACCTCCCGCCGTAATTTCTGTTACGACGCGACCGTGTCTAGGGAGGTCTGGGGGCGGCGACGGCGCTACATCGCCGAAGCATCGTCGACAGGCTTGGGTCGGGCATGTCCCCCGACAGGCGAATGTTGGGCGAAAAACGGGGGGGAGAAAGTAGTCGACACAAATTCAAAAAATGCCAAACATACTAGGCACAGCTACCCGCAGAACAAGGACGTGCAGTGAGGACGCAGGGAACTCGGCCTGGGAAGCTCCCAGGAGGCCCCCAGGAGGCCCCGAAGAAGCCTCCAAGAGGCCCCTAAGAAGGCCCCCAACAGACCTCCAGAAAGCACCAAGAGGCCCCCACGAGGCTCCCAAGCGGCCCCCAAGAGACTTCCAAGAGGCCTCCAAACAACCCCGAAGAGGCCCCCGAGAGCGCTCGTCGTCGCCGTCGTCGCCGTCGTCGTCGTCGTCGTCGCCATTCAGGGTCGGCGGCACCAGCCGTAAGGCCTTCGCAAAACACACCATAAACATAAACGTTTGGCGCTCCGCGCGGATTTCTTGGATCTGCGCCGGACCCCCCTCCCTGGCGCGCAGAGCGCGCCAGGGGCGGCGCTGGAGGCGCCGTCGGTGGGGGCCCAGCGCAGATCCAAGAAATCCGCGCGGAGCGCCGACAGTTTATGTTCATGCCGTTGTTTCTTTTTCGAGCAGGGGCCTTGGAAGGCCACTTCGAAGCTTTTCGAGAGGGGCGCGGCCAGCGAAAGTGGCCAGGGATGGGCCGAGGGGGCAAGAATGCAAGGGTATCCCTGGGGAAGGTTGCCCATGCTTATCATGCGGGGTGACTGCACCCCCTCCCTGAACTGGCCCCCCCCCACCCCCCCCGAACGTTGGCCCTGACCTTTTGCTCCCTGGCCTTCGGGCCCTAACTCGGGCCTCCGCCCGCCGTTCGGGAGGACCCCTGCGCCCCCGGAACGCGCTCGACGAGGCGCAGCTGATGGAGACCACCCCGGAGGCTAGAGAACTGCTGCAGGGGCACCGCCGAGAACTGTCGAAAACTTCCCTCCGGAGCCCCATCTCGGCATCTTCTCATAGCGACCCCAGGCAGGAGTGACCTTTCGTGCGGGGGGGCCAGGCAGGCAACTCCAGGCGCGCAACCGGCCGCTACCGCACCGCGCTCGGCGATCGGGGGGGCCCCCAGCGAGCCCGCACCGAAAGGTCACTCTGGCCAAGGGCCACTCTCACGCGTACAGTGGGGGCCCGTCCACAACAGGCCTTCCACAGGAAACCCAACCCTGAGGCCCCTGGCCTTTCGCTCCCTGGCCTTCGCTCCCTGGCCTTCGGGCCCTAACTCGGGCCTCCGCCCGCCGTTCGGGAGGACCCCTGCGCCCCCGGAACGCGCTCGACGAGGCGCAGCTGATGGAAACCACCCCGGAGGCTAGAGAACAGCTGCAGGGGCACCGCCGAGAACTGTCGAAAACTTCCCTCCGGAGCCCCATCTCGGCATCTTCTCATAGCGACCCCAGGCAGGAGTGACCTTTCGTGCGCGGACTGAGGGGGGGCCAGGCAGGCAACTCCAGGCGCGCAACCGGCCGCTACCGCACCGCGCTCGGCGATCGGGGGGGCCCCCAGCGAGCCCGCACCAAAGGGTCTCTCTCACGCGCACAGCGGAGGCCATTCCACACAGGAAACCTTCCACAAACAACCTAGCCCTGAGACCCCCCGGACGTACATGGATTCTTGGCGTGAGAAAAGGTCGCGCTCCGCATGGCAAAAACCATCGAAAACCATGAACCTCCCCCTGAGCTGCCCCCCCCCCCCCCCGAACGTTGGCCCTGACCTGTCGCTCCCTGGCCTTCGGGCCCTACCTCTAGGTCGGCAATGTCCTCCTACAGGCGGATTTTGGGGGAAATATTAAAAATACACCCCAACATATGCTCAAACATTGTCAGAGATAGTCCACAAAATACTTTTTGGAAGGCGCGCAAATGTGGATTAGCTATCCATGGATTTGCCGCGCGGTCGCCAAATCCATGGGACGGGGGAGGTGCCCTCCCCAAAATGCGGTGCCGCCTCGCTCGGCGGCGACAATCCGCGACTCCCCATGGAAGCAGGACCCGTAGCTAGTCCACGCCCCCTGAACCCATGCCTGCGATCGCCTGACATTCGTGGAGTACTTGTGTGAAGGGGCCCCAGGACACACAAATAAATACACACAAATAAAAATATTCCCCATATTTTCCCATATTTTCTGGGTTTTTGTCTCCCCCCCCATTTCCCATATTTTCCAATATTTTCTAGGAAATCGACGATTAATTGTGTCTGTGTGTTTTTTCCCCTTCTGATTGTGGAGACTCCCCCTGCCGAGGGGCAGGCCCGACTTGCAGCCCTACCCCTCCGGGCCTCTGTGGCGGCCGCTCGTGGCGGGCTGCCGGCACCCCCCCCCCTTGGCACGGCACGCGCCCACGACCGGGGCGCCGCGGATGGCAGCCGAGCGCCCCCCGGGCACCTCTAGACCTTGCCTGGCAGCACGGCCGGCAGCCTTGGAAGGCTCCCAGGGCACGCGCGCCCTCGACGGGGCGCCGCGGATGGCAGCCAAGCGCCCCGGGCATCGAAAATCTTGCCTGGCAGCACGGCCGGCAACGTCCGAAGGCTCCCAGGGGACGCAGCAAGACAGCGCTGCCCCTGACCATCCAGAGTGCTAAAAAATGGCCCTCCAGACCCATCGACCCATCTGGACTGCCTGAAACCTCGACCGGAATTAAGATGTCGAGGTCTCGGTGCTAATTTTAGCCCTCCTGGAGGGTCAGGGACGGCAGGGGGAAACAAATACAGCAGGAGCCCGACCACAAGAAACCTTCCACGAGCAACCCAACCCTGAAACCCTAGGAGGTCCTTTGGGTTTTGGTGTGGGAGCGTCCCGCTTTCCATAGCAGAAGCGTCGAAACCCAAGAAACCCAGGGCACCCTGGGTTTCTTGGCATGGGCCTCCACTGTAGTGGACATTCCCCCGCTCCCCCAAACTCTAAACTTGGCACGCGCGGGGAGACTGCGGTCGAAAAGGAACTCATCAGACCCACTGCCAACTTGGGGCGTTGACCGATGAATGTGGCATGCGCTTATTTTTTCTGAGATGCTATACGCCCTCCTTGGCGGCGCGCGTCCGACCCGAACATCTAGTGCACCCATCTGGTCGTATGTCGTTCCCCGAGCGGTGCTGCGCCCGCCACGACGCACACACTAGAAAGACTTCTCTCGGTGCGCGCGTTGCCCCTTGGGGGAAGGGGGAGGGGGCGGCGCACAGGTAGTGTTAGCATCTTGGGGTGACGCCGAATCCCACCCTGAGACTATCCCCGCCCATCGTTGCCAGTGCCCAGCCGCGCCGCGCAGTGGCGCCCGCTGGCAGCCAGCGGCGGCGTCAGAGCAGCGCCCGTAGGGAGTCGAGCAGCTCGGTCGTGCGGCGGTCCGCCTCGGGGCCGTGCGCGAGGCCGCACTGCGCCATGGTCAGCAGCCAGCGCAGGGACTGATTTCGGAGCGTGGCCTCCACCTGGAGGGTCAGAGAAAACCTATCCCCCTACAGGAAGAATGTTCGAGAATGGTTAAGAATAATCTGGGGACGACTTTCCGTGCTCTTTGGACTGTTTTTGAACATGCTGGACCATGCCTCTGCAAGAGGAATGTTCGAGAATGGTCAGGAGGAGTCTGGGGACGGTGTTCCGTGCTCTTTTGACTGCTTTTGAATCTTACTGGCTAGTCTTGATTTTTCCTCCAGAAGCCGCCTGTAGGAGGACGTGCCCGACATAACTGTAGAGGGGCACAACACTTGCATGAGCAGAAACGTTTGGCGGTCCGCGCGGGTCTCTCCGATCGGCGTTGGGCCCCCCTCCCTGGCGCGCGGACGGCGCCACAGGGCGCCAACGCAGATTCAAGATATCCACGCGGACCGTCGAAAGTTTATGTTTACGCAGTCGTTCCTTCGATGAGTGGCTAAGACAAGCATCGCGCTGTGCCTCGCATCTATCAGGGGGGGGGGTACTTGCCGAAGGTGTGCCCGAGCATCTGCCCGAGTGTGGCCGAAACTCTGATTCGAAGCTAAACTGATTTCCAGTTTCAGTCACAATGTCGCTCGCAATTCGGTGTCGGTCACACTTTCAGGCGCATCATTACTTCGGTCACACACCTTTTGACTGAGCAAGGCCAGGCGGCATGAGAAACGGGTCTTATGCGAGATGGCACAGAGCCCTCACGCCGCGGCTCACGCGGACCGCCAGCGCCGCACACCGCGTGAAGAGCTGCTGCGGTCACGAGCGGCCTTGCGACGCGACAGTGTCGGCGCAGTCGACTATGTTATCCTACGTCGCTCACCTAGCGAAAATACCAGGATACCTCGCGTCATGAAATGATCAAGGCGAAAGACCCAACCATATGCATGTGTGAGTGCCGCGATTGTGTGCCCCACCTTCGGTGGAGCTCCCTATGAGGCTACGAAACGTGTGAGAGTTGTGCCGAAATTTGCGCGGTGCCGCCATGCGAACCCTGCCATTGGGGCCTTCGGTGGAGCTCCCTATGGGGCCACGAAGCGCGTGAGGGGTGCGCCGACATGGGTGCGGTAGCGCCATGCGAACCCTGCCACTGAAGAGTTCGGTGGAGCTCCCTATGGGGCAGCGAAGCGTATGAGAGGTGTGCCGAAATGTGTGCGTTGGCGCCATGCGAACCCTGCCACTAGGCCCTTTGGTGGAGCTCCCTATGGGGCGACGAAATGTGTCAGGGGTGTGCCAGGGTGGGTGCAGTGGCGTCATGCGAACCCTGACGCTGGGGTCTTCGGTTGAGCTCCCTATGTGGCAACGGGACGTGTGAGAGGTGTGCCGAAATGGGTACGCTGGCGCCTTGCGAACCCTGCCACTGGGGCATTCGGTGGAGCTCCCTATGGGGCCACGGGGCGTGTGAAGGGTGTGCCGGAATGGGCGCAGTGACGCCATGCGAAGCCTGCCGCTGAGGCCTTCGGTGAAGCTCCCTATGGGGCCACGAAGCGCGTGAGGGATGCGACGATATGGGTGCGATAGCGCCATGCGAACCCTGCCACTGAGGCCTTCGATGGAGTTCCCTATGGGGCCACGGGGCGTGTGAGGGGTGTGCCGAAATGGGTGCAGCGGCGCCATGCGAACCCTGCCACTAGGGCCTTCGGTGGAGCTCGCTACGGGGCCACGAAACATGTGAGGGGTGTGCCGAAACAGAGACATGCAGAAGGCAGAGGCAAGGGGGGGAGAAGGGGTTGATGGAGGAGGGAGGAGGGGGAGGAGGAGAAGGAGGAGGTCAGGGGAGGAACGCGGGCTGCTCTCTCTTTAAAACGAGGACCCACACCACAGGATGGTTGTGAAGCAGCACTACGCAAGTTTGTTGTTGTTGCTGTTGTTGTTGCTGCTATGTTCGGCTCTGCTTGGATCACCGCGTGGCTGCTATGGGACTGGGAGGGTGATGAGTGGATACCAAGGTGGCCTAGTGATCGACCTTCATAGCAGATAACTTGGTCAGAAGTGATATGAGTGGCTTAGGGGCATAAAGATCCAGGCCAAGTGGGCTCCGCCCACATGGCGGAGATAGCGCACCCACCCAAGCCACATACATGCTGGGTTCGGCCAGATATAACTCACCTTAACATCCACTTATCCACTCAACAACTCCCACGAATTGTCAAGTCTGGCATGACACCGGAGCGTGGCCTCCACCTAGCCAGACACCGAACCCCATCGCGTCATGAAAAACATGTCCTAGCACAGCACCCTAAACAGCAGCAATGGCAAACGTGAAGAGGCAGGTCGAGGAGTAGGAGGTCGGCTGTATGGGGATAGGGGCCGAGAGCATGGCCATGTGCACCTAGTCAGTCAAGCCAAGTCACCCCGCACGCACGGGGGCCACGAGGGAGGTGCGAGCGCAGCCGTCTGCACCTTGGTGCACTGACTGAAAAGATCGTGTCCATCCGGACCAAAAATGTGGCCGGCACTCGGGCGAGAAAGCGACTACGGAACCAGTTGTGAAGAGGTCTTGGGCGACACGGCTGCTGGACCAAGCGATCTCGGGAAGCGGTCCGGGACTCTCCGTAGCCCTGTGGGACTCTTCTGTGACTCTCTTCTCTCTGTGACTCTCTTCTTTCTTACCTCCGTGGGAGCCCTCCAACGAAACACTGGCAGGGGAAAGCCCAGACCCCCTCGCGTCATGAAGAAGCACGACGCGAAGTGTCTTCACACATTCATGAGCCAACGAAGAACGGTAAAATAACACTGGGCGGCCGGAAAAATTATACCCATACGTTGCCACCGTAAGGGTATCAGCTTTCCAGCCGCCCAGGGGCAGGCACCCCTGTCGACGAAAAGGTCTTTTTAATACCGCTCTTCGCCCGTTAAGTTAAGGCCGTGGGGGCCCTCGCCATGCCCTGGGCCGGTCCACAAGTGCTCGGGATGAAAAAAGAGACGGCCCTGCGGCACGAGCCGGCTCGCCCAGGGTTGCTGGGAACGGCCAGCGACGTCAACGAAACACAAGCAGGTTCTACCAGTCGATTTCCAGGATGAGCATCGTTTTCCCCAGCCGCGTGGCCTGGGCCCCACTGGCCGATTTACCCCCCTAGATGGGGATGTAGGCCGTTCCCTTCGGGTTTCGAGGGGTGTATAACCAGCTGGGATGGTAATCCGGTGGGGGTCTCGAAGGGGATGAGGATGGGGAAGGGGGTCTTTTGAACGATACTGTCAGGAGGCGTTCTGCGGCACAACATGACGAGAAGCGTGGCGATTTGGACGTGCAAGAGCATAAGCCGCGATGACACAACCATCGTATCAACATAGTGGCTTGTTGCTGGTAGCGCCGAAGTCGCTCTGAGCAACAGCATGGCGTGCGCCTTACTACATGTTGAAGGGCAGGAAAAGCCGCTTGAATCCTAGACCCGCATCGCGCTGATGCTCCACGCCAAGCGGTCACAATCTGAAGCCGCGAACAGCAGCAAAGCCGACACACTGAAGCTAGCACGCTGCGAATCACCGCAGAAGCCTTTCCTGACACAAACTGCCCAACGATCACATGCCACTGATGACAAGGGTACCGGACGGACGAGGATGAAGTTTGGTCGACCCAAAAGGGGGTCCAGCAGAAAGGGGGTGGTGCAATAGATTTGGGGCAATTGTGTGTTGCAAATGTATTGCGCCAGAGAATTGTATTGCATTGTGTTGCGACGAATGCATTGCGCGCGAAAACCCAGCAATATATCTGCGCCCCGGAATGTGTTGTACGCCCCAAATGTGTTGCAGCTCCAAAAATCTACACTCAGCCCGCAGAGTAAGGATGCGCGATAAAGATGCAATGCCCTTGGACGCCCATTTCGAGGCGTTTCGAGCGGGGCGCGGCCAACGAAAGCGTCCAAGGATGGACCCAGGAGGCAAGGATGCAAGGGTACCCTTGGGAAGGCTGCCTATCCTTACTCTGCGGGGCGACTGTATTGCACCAAGTCTAATGAAACCACCCCCTTGTCGCTGGACCCCCTTTTGGCTCAACCCGATGAAAAAAAAAACATTGCGCGTGGCCGACCACGATGGGCCTGCTTTCCACCACCACCACCACCATAAGTTGGAGGGGGAGGGTGTCCTCCTCCTCCTCCTCCTCCTCCTCCTCCACCTCCTCCTCCTGCTCCTTCTCCTTCTTCGCTTCGTCCTCCAACTTATGGTGGTGGTGGTGGAAAGCAGGCCCATCAGACTACACATCCCCTCCACAACCGCCGCAGTGGCTCGAGTGCCTTTGGCTGCCCCCAGGCTCCGGAACTCACAGGCGGGCGGCCCCCCGAATACAGGGCCCAGGAGGCCCCCTAAGAGAGCCCAGCGAGGAGGAGGAGTAGGAGGAGGAGGGGGAGGAGGAGGAAGAGGAGGGGGAGGTGGAGGAGGAGGAGGAGGAGGAGGAGGAGGGAGGATGGAGGGGAGGAGGAGGAGGAGGGGGAGGTGGAGGATGGAGGGATAGAAGGGGGAAGGTGGAGGGTGGAGAGGGAGGTGGAGGTGGAGGAGGAGGAAGAGGAGGGGGAGGTGGAGGAGGAGGAGGGGGAGGAGGAGGAGGAGCAAGAGGAGTAGAAGAAGACAACACGCCATGGACGTGAACAGTTGGCGCTCCGCGCGGATTTCTTGGATCCGTGCCCGAGCCCCCAGTCCCTGGCGCGCAGAGACCGCAAGGGGCCAGAGGCGGCGCCAGAGGCGCAGCCAGGGGGGACCAAAGCGCGGCTCCAAAAAATCCGCGCGGAGCGCCAAAAGCTCTATGTTGATGGCGTTTGTTCATCTTCGGCAGAGCGTCAGCGTCGTCGGCGTCGCCGCCGCCGCCGTCGTCGTCGTGGCCGTCCCCGTCGTCGTCGCAACGTCGTCGTCGTCGTCGTCATCGTCGTCGTCCCCGTCGTCGTCGCAAAGTCGTCGTCGTCGTCGTCGTCGTCGTCGTCGTCGTCGTCGCAACGTCGTCGTCGTCGTCGTCGTCGTCGTCGTCGTCGCAACGTCGTAGTCGCAACGTCGTCACAACGTCGTCGTCGTC